>KZ345386.1:40768-51460 GCA_002352805.1 Teladorsagia circumcincta
CACTTTTCGCTGCATTAACCTTCTTTCAACGACTGTAGCTCCTTCCAGGCGCGATTATGACCAAAATCGGAGCAGATGGAATCCTCGTGCATCTCTCTTTCCGATAAGTTCGAAATTGTTTAGCGAATTTCAACATCAACATTCACATTCTTAAGGATTTTACGCTAAAGACTGCATTTCTTGTTGAATAGTGGATCCTTTCCCGCCACTTCACACAGAAACTTCCAAACACCTCTTGATCTTTTTCTGAATCGATATTTTTTTCGCCAGAAAGCCGTAGTTAAAGCGAGCAACTGACTGGGCCCGCTGAGGTACGCGCCGTGTGTTTCACACCCCTTCATATTCGTGGACTCATTTGAAAAATGAAACATCCGTCGGAGAACACAAGACTTTCGGTTCTTTAACCTTGTAGCAATGAAGTTGAGGCAGCCTAGAATATCACGCTCACTCCTATGAACCACATAAACTTTATGTGAGCTGAATAACATTCTAGTGGAATTCCTCCGGCAAAGCTTGCACAATACTCCTTGATGTTTTTGTTTTTGGAGTCCTCAGATGGTGGTGATCCTACTGCATCGATCCGACCCAACCACTTCCTCTCTAGGACCTAATACAATCCCCGCTGTCAACCTGTCGAGAATTCCTCAACGCACGCTTGACCTTGGTCGCCATATTACGAGCCGCCTCTGAAGTGTTTCTTCCAAGTTTAAAGTCATAGAGCGCCAACAGTCAAAAACTATGGATTTCCGTAGCTAAAGAAGGAGGATTGGACAACGAAACTTTTCAAAACTACTACAACTTTTTGTACAAACAACATCTATGATCCTGAGTCCTTTAGGGTGACCGCGCACTGGGCAACCATAGCCTAAGATTGTGAACAATGGGAAAGAAGCTGAGGCCCCTTGCTGATGGACGGGCCGTCAAGCAAGTATCTGAGTACTAAATCTTTGTATAGAAATGAAAGAGCTAATTTTCAAGTCGACACCCTAATCGCTGGAATAGTTGCAGAAGAAATTACCAAAAAAATATAGGGCATAGTGGCGTGGAACACACCACATTGGGACTATTCTACGTCTGAAGATTAATTGGTATCTTGACGATTCAATGTTGTTTTCAGTATCTATAGACCACAATCCTATACAATCGATCAATGCTAAAGGAGCTGCTGAAGTGCTGCAGATGAGTTCGTCATGATGGTCACTTCCAAACTTACATCAGACGAATGTGTCACTGATAACGAGAGAAAGAAAAATAGCCTTTTTGACTGATTGCTGCTATCAGCGCTTATGAAGCGTATGGTGATCTCTGCCCGTGTTCACTGTTTACAATTCGATTCGTCAACCTTAATTCATTACATAATTTCAATGCTCCATAGAAACTCTTCGAATCTCACTTTTTTTAGTAGTTTGCTAGTTTCTATAAGATACGCTTAAGTATAAAAAAAACCTAAATTAGCGTTTTAGTCATCCCCCTTTTTGCATATTTTCCATGTTGCCTTATCATGGGCACAAATTACTTTCAGTTGAGGTATTATTTCATAAAGTACTTCCCCAAATCTCTCAGTATAATGAGCTCGGGCCAAAAATGACATTGCTTATAAAATTGATAGTTTCATAGTTACTTTTATCACTGATAACGAGTGAGAGAAGAGAATAGCCCTTTTCAATTGATTGCTGCTTGAGCTCTAGTTGGGCTTGGCTAGCACTTGAATTTGCTTGCATAGATGAAAATACAGTTCCTTCTCGGATGACACTTCTTTTGTACAAGGGTCTCACATAATATTCATCGAACGTCATGCATGCTGTTCAATGCTGAACAAATCCTTGAAAAATCTCCAACAAAGTAATGCTGCTTTTCAGAAGAGATTTCCGATGGATGAGGACGCTGAGGAAACACCAGCAAAAGAAAAAGAAGAAGACGTGGTTAAAAGTAATGAGACGTCCGGGTACGAATTGGTACATTTCATTGTCAGGACCACCACAGTGAACGCTATGAAAAGCATAAAGTGGGTGAGTTTTCTAGAATGAAGGTGAAAATTTCGCAGATAAAAAAGAGGATTTTGCCGCGGTTCAGTACATCAGGAAACTGCCGTGCATTGGAAGTGTAGTTATAAATTTCCAGGCATAGAGATTGGTATCTCAAACAAATCGTAGGATGTGTTAGCAAGTCGGATCGCTTGATGTTTTCATTACTGTTTAATGCGCGCCATACTTCGAAGGTGGATTTTGCGATGATAAGGTAGCCCATTGGAAATAGGGGTAGGTGGTCATCGGAGCAGGGGTGAAGACGAAACCATGTGAAAAGGCCAGGAACTCGAGAACTAACAAGGGAGGTCTTTCAAGACATGGAGCGCTTTTCCAAAATGGTTCCCTGCATTTTGTAGAGACATGCGAGGAACACATGACCATGGTCCGTTTTTCCTGAACGCTTCCAAAAAGGTGAAAATTGTGAATAAGAGATGGTCCAATGTACGATCCTCCCTGATGACTAGTGTTTGCAATTCATTTTGGTGCCTCCAAACTGTTCAAATGGCGCCAGCGTCAAGTACACATGCCATTCTCGTGATACGACGACAACTTGAAGGCTCCAACACAGAATGCAAAAATTTATCACCACGGAGGATTGAACTTTGGACCCTTTCTCACCACTGTTTTGACGTTCCTAGAAGCGTTCAGGAAAAACGGACCATGGTGAATGAGCCTTTACAACATGCAAGAAACCATCTAGGTAAAGCGCACAATGATTTGGAAGACCTCCATGTGAATCCCTTTCCTCGCCCATTTTTCCCCATTGATGCGACTTCATTGTTGTGCCCTCTTCATCGCTAACGCTCTCTCTGCTATCTAGTCACTCGCCGTGTATAGAGGGAGTTGTGGTGAATGGTTAGATAGTCGGTGGGCATTCTAGGCCAAAGGCCCCAAAAGGAAGGCCATGCTAGCTCGCCGGGGCATATCCTTCGATGTTGATCCGCACCTTTGGGGGTACGCCTGTTTCCCCACTAGGTGAGTTTCTCCTTATTGAACCTTCGTTTTTACCATGAAATCCTCTTTAAAATCAGCGATCACGGTGTTCGGAGGGTAGGGCGCTTTTGGAAAGGCGGTCCCAACCACACCCCTCAAGCGAGCGTATAGTCCACCAATGATGTTCAATGGCGTCATTAAAAACGCAACACCCCACCAATGATGTTCAATGGCGTCGTTACCGCAATGCCCTCCAGCCATTGTGATCGCTGTCTTTGATCTCCATTCGGATAAAATAATTTCTTCGAGGGTTTCGTTCCATACATTAGATCGCCGAGATCTGTGAGCCACACGATATAGAAAATTTGATTAAGGTAACGAGAAGACTTTCAATCGCAGCTGGGACTACAATCAAAATAGCATTACCGGCGGCCATAGCCATGGGATGTGTCCTGCTGGGATGGAAGTTCAGCCAGCAAGTCCACACTGGCAGCCTTCTGGGAAATACTGTAACGTCCGTGTTTTTCGTTGCAGGAGCATGCCACGGTGGGTACTTCGGTAAGTTACGTTTTGTAAAATCCTACCACATCATTAATAACCAATGAAGGTTCTATTACGCAGGCTCATCGAAAAACAAGTTGTTCAGGAGCTTACGGAGGAGCGTTAACCGCTGTGGCTGTTTATCCTTGCTTTCCCACTATTGTTGCTGGTGCACTTATGGGTGGTGTTCTGGGCGTTCATGTGGGAGCATGGACGACAGCGATGGTTGCAGAAGGATTTGTGTACTGGATTGGACAATTATTCGCTCACTAAACTTGAACCCAGCCGACCCGTGTATTCCTTGTTCCTATATTCGTGTATTAATCGCCAAGGCATTCATTTTCCTCGGATCTCGTTTTTCGAGCATGATTGTGATTCCTCTCTGGCTTCGCTATAACCCTTCCCGTCATCTGGCACGTCAGCATTAATTCTCACCACAACTTGTGGTCAAACTAATCTTTGCTTAATTTTATTCAGGCAGCTGCTTGTGCTGTTCTACCACTTCCCATTACCTAAATCCTTTTATCTCTTGGCACCTTCCCTGCATTATAAACTCCCCAGTGATAATACCGTCACCTACGCTGCGCAATTCTAGCGTCCATAAAGAGCACCATCAGAAAAAAAAACTACTCCGCCCCTTTACCCTGGCTTATGCTCCTGTTTATTCTAAAAAGCGCTGGAGTCGCAGATCATTAGAAGCCTCCTGTCATTCCTGGAACCAGTTAAACGCCGATTTCACCGTGAAAATGCAGCCCATCTGAATCAAGGTAGAGGTGGTCGTGCCCGAAATAAGGAAAACAGATAAAAACGGCTCAGAACCGAGGTATGGGACCCTTTACCTGCCCTTTGATTCTCGCATTTGTGCGACTCTCAGGGGTGCTGCCCTCTTCAACGCTAACGCTCTCTCTGCTTGACAGCGAGGAGCTGAGACAGCGAGTGGGGCGTTTCACGCCGATAGCGCCGCGTGGAGGGCCATGCTAGTACGTCGTGGACATATATTTCGCTGCAAACTGTCGGTTCGCATGCTTAGGAAATCCGATTGTCCCTCCATCAGGTAAAGTTCCCTTCTTCAACCTCCGACCTCATCGTTCCGAGACCTTGACCGTAAGAGCGGCAAGAGGTGCAATAGGCGCTCATAGCAATAATATATAGAACATTCAAAATGCCCCAGGACTCAAAGGCACACCCGACGGTTAGTTCATAAGATCATCCCCTTCGGTGGGTAGAGTAGTGCCGTTCACTCGATTTGCAGATGGCCTTTAATCCCAGGTCGGAAGTGGGCGACAAGGGCACCACGGCCCTCATAAGACCGCTTGGACCGCTTCCTTCCTCAGTCGCCACGTAAGGATGTCTTTGCTTCACACCAGTCGTGCTCTCTCGCTTTCTCTCTTCTCCGTGCTCATTGTCTTATTGCCATGGCACAGCAGAATTGCGATAATGACTAATCGCTTGATTTCAGCGTTTCCGACAAATTCTTTTTCTTCCGTTCTTCGATACCAGTCCTCTCAGCCTTTCGCTTCTTTCGTGTGCAGAAAAATCACACATAAAAAAAACAAAAGCTAACGCCACTCGGTTATTATCACAATTAATGACTATGATCATCATTAACTGTTTGGAAAGTATTTCTGTTTTGTTAGGACGAGTAATGTAATAATAAATATATGTATGTACATGGATTAAAACAGACCATTTAGAAGTTTATCAAAATGAAAATTCAAACAATCACAAATTATGAATAGAAACTTAAATTGAGCATCCTATGGGAACACCAGGTACTGTCCATTTTTCAAGATGAGGTCCATTTCGGTGATCGTTTCTCAGCGAATGCACTCATGCCTTCCTTACGGTCTTTCTGAAATGAATCAAACTTTTCGACGTCACTCACAACTATGACAACGAAAAGCAGCTTACAGTTGCGAAGGTGGTGTGGAACAGCCGTCGTTCGATTCGAAGACCTTCATTCAATGTTGTTTCATAAGCGGCGTTGACAGCTTCCTAGAATTAGGTGACTCAAAAAGAATGTATCTTGAGCGTTCCTCTCCTTACCAACAAGCCTTAAAATTAGGTAAACCAACCTCAAAATCAGGTATACCACCAGGAAATGAGCAATCAAGATGTTTACCATGGATAAAGTGTCACATAAAACGGTCTTCATAAACCATAAACCAAAGGTGAGCCAGTAAAAAGGGGGCCGCTTGCATGCACCGGGATTGACCCCGGGGGTCAAACTCAGCTGGAGCAACCCAGGCCTTCAATCTCGGCTCTCTGCCAGCATCGTCTATCCGGTAATGTCCAGACACAAAAGGCCCCACGATTATGGATAAAAATCGAATACAGGAAGCATCCCGGGGATAAGCCGTGCGCTTCACCATTTCTATGACAAGCTTCCTACTCATTCCTTAGCCAATGTGAAATGTACCTACTACAAGGCCGCAACGCCACTATACAATTCTCCCGTGCCTCTGTCAATGATGCTGCACCTCTAGACGCCCACATCAACGGGCCGATTTGAAATTGTTAGCGCTCAATAATATTTCTCACAAATCTATTTATTCACTTCATCTTGAGCATCACTTCGTGCTTCGCTTGTTTTTCCACTTTTCTATCGTCTTTATGCGCCATTTCTTCTCTTATTTTTGTACTGTGATTGCCACAGAAAATATGGTTAATAAATAAATGATAATTACGCCTTACAATTTATCAAAACATACATAGTGATTTTTGTTCTATTGCCTAATGATTCACTGAGGTCTTAACAGCCTATATTATGCTAAAGTGGCCCTCGAACCGAGTAAGTCACAGAACCTTAAGCGCAGCCCACCGTCCATGAGATCATGCCCTTAGAAGAAGATGATTGGTCCAGTTACACACATACCTTGGCCATTTGTACGATGATAGGTGATTGTTCCGCAATCTTCTCACCGAGCTTTACTGCTTCATCCACCACTTGTTCAGCTGGGTACACCTGAATTGAGATAGAGAGTGAATAATTTACTTTACGAAATTCGTAAGCTCTTATAAGCAATTGAAAAAAATCAAGTAATCGGAATAACCTTCGAAACAATTCCACATTCCTTCGCTTCTTGAGCGCTTACTCGATTACCCGTCAAGCAAACCTCCATTGCCATAGATTTTCCCGCAACACGAGCCCATCGCTGGGTTCCACCAGCCCCTTAACATGGACATATCTCTTCACAATCGTTTATCAAAAAACTCCATCTTGTTGATCTATTTACTGTAACTTTGTATTTATTATCCCTACTATATATAATGCGCTATGTCCGTCTGTCTGTTCCTCCGTCTGTCACGAAATTCGGTACTACCCGAAGAACCACCTACAACGGGCGGGGCTCCGCCCACTTGGGCGGGGCACGCACCAATTGTGGCGGTGCCGACGGCAAAAGTTTCGAATTCGTTTACAGAACAGCCAGAGGACCGGGAAAAAATGGGTAATGGTATGCAATGGTAAGTAAGATCAAAATGAGGAGACCCATAACAGTTGAGCGGAGCGTTCTCTGTAAAAGCAGTACTTCGTGAAAGAATCCATAATTTGGTTTGGAGAATGGCTACAGAGCAGAGCATAAATTGTTGTAGGGAGCAATGGTCTAAGGTGTTCCCAGCAAATATAGAGTGAGGGAGGCCCGCCTACTATGGGCGGAGCATGCTCCTTAGTAGGCAACGTTTCCAGAGCTGATAAATCGGCTCCGAGATGACGAGGAGGCCGAAAAACAGTGGACAGAGGTTAGAAGAGGAGGGGAAGCTAAATGTCAAGGCTGGGCGTCGCTTACACCAAAGTAGGCGCGGTTTGCAACCAAGCCTATAACTCGGTCCCAAGAAGTCCCGGAGACCGGGAAAAAAGTGGATAGGAGTTGACGAAGGGGGGTGGGTCAACCGCTACTGGCGGGCGGAGTATGAACAAAAGTGGGCGGAGTTTTTCACCAAATTTCATAACTCAGTTTCAAGAAGTCCCAGAGACGAGGAAAAGTGGGTAGAGGTTGGAGAAGAGATGAGGGTTAACTGCTATCGGTAGGCTAAGCATGCACCAAATGGGCGGGGTTTGCCACGAAAATTCACAGCTTGATTGCGGTTCCTACAAGGTCTCATAATTCGGCTCCGAGATGACTCAAAAACCGTCAAAAATGTGGATAGAGGTCAAGGGAGAAGGGAGTTTGAATTTTAATGATGGGCGTGGCATACAACGAAGCGCGCGTTCCCTACCAGGCTTTCAACTTGGTTCCAAGAACCTTAGAGACTGGGAAAAACAAGTGGATAGTAGCTGACGGAGGGAACGGGGTCACTGCTATCGGGGGGAAGCACGCACAAAAGTGGGCGGAGTTATCCGCAAACATTATAACTCGGTTCCAAGAAGTCCTGGGGGCCAGGGAAAAAGTGGATCGAGGTCGGCGAAGGAAATGATGTCAAGTGCTATAAGTAGGCGAGACATGCGCAAAAGTGGGGGGAGTTTGCGTCGGACTTATAATTTGACTTCAAGAAGTTCTGAAGGTCGCGAAAAAAATGGATACAGGCCGGCTAAGAAAATGAGGCCAACTGCTATTGGTGGTTAAAGCGCGCAGCATTGTGGGCAGGGTTTGCATCGAACTTATAATTTGGTTTCAAGAAGTCCTGGGGCCGGGGAAAAGAGGACAGTGGTCTGAAGGAACTGTGGCCCACTGCCATAGGTGAGCGGGACCACGATGTAACTCGGTTCCAAGAGGCCCTGAAGACCTGGAGAAAGTGGGCAAGGCCCGAAAAGGTGGCATAGTTTAGCAGGTGGGTGGGGCGTGCGTAGAAGTATCGAAGTTCACCACGCAACACTATAGTTAGATTCAAAGAGGACCCAGAGACCGGGAAAAAGGGATAGTTTGGCGGAGGAAGGAGGTCAAATCTATTTGTAAGCGCCATCGAGGTGGGCAGATTTCGCCACGATGCACTATTGAAGATACCGATGACCCTGTTTCATACTATTGCATTCCCCTGTGATGCGCGCGTTAGCGTGCGGCGCTAAACTGGTGCACTTATGAGTATTTATTTATTTATTTGTACTGTATCGCAATATAAGCCGAACTTCCAAGAGACAGAGCAAATCGTATGATCGCAAACGAACAAGCAGAAAACACATCAGGAAAAAGGTTCTATTATTGGACCTACCTGGAATTGTGCCAATGTTGACTTCTGGCTGTCCAAATTGTGCCTTGTCTCCAGCATAGATTATGTCACACATCATGGCCAGCTCACATCCACCGCCAAGAGCATACCTACATGTGCAGATAGACCAGATAGACTACTAGCAGAGCACTGATCAAAACTCAAATTCTGTGTCTCGTTGCAAAATTTTAAATATCGCATTTTTTCTGAATCAATTCAAGGACTCAACAAAATTTTCAGCGCAGTTGTTAAGAAAAGGTTAGAAGTTCATAGCCATGTGTGTGCTTTCATTGAAGAAAATAATTGAGAAAACGTTAATTGAAATGTCGTGCTTGAGTCGTTATTTATTACTGTTTTTCTTAAATATTTTGTTGAAGTTCGAGAATAAACAATTTCCGGTACTGCAAGTCATATTCTTGTCATACTGTCAGCGCCCTATGAAGAGTTTTCATTCCTCATGCGCTTACTTCTTAAACCCCAGCACAGCCACCTCACTATCAGCTTACTGAAGGAATCCTTCCCATGGAGAAGGTAGGCAATGCTTGTTCCTACATTGCAACTCAAAGGTTCTAATCTCGAAGGGTGAAGAGGGTTGGGAAGTGCACCCCCCCCCCCCCCCCCCAATTGTCTTGGAAATGAAGCCACGAAATGTTTGCCTTATTGTTAGCAATGGACGTTTCTCTATGCAGAACCTCTCGTCCACTTGTCGCCTGGTTTCTCCTCATCAGTGTTTCTTTGTCTTAACCAGCTTCATCCAAACTTCCAGCGGATAGTGAAGGAAATGTCATAATTAAGTCCCTCTAACGGTTAGGTATTGTTTTTTCCTTCGATGCCGGTACAATTTCACCTACACGCAATGTTGAATTACGCACAAAAAGGTGCTTAATAAGGATTGAGGCGGAAAAAGGAGGAATAAACGAAAAATAAGGAGTGGATCGCGATGGGACTCAAAAGGGTGAGGCTCGATCTTTTCACACCCCTTCCTTTACACTGCAACTGCATTTACCTCTGCACTGTACCTCTGCCTAGAAGTTTTCAGTCTTTTAGCAAGATAGAATCTAGACATGAAAATCGGATGAACACGTATGTCATCATATCTGAAAGGTAGTCATTCATACGACTCTACGATGTTAAAGGCACACCGCACGATGAGATCAAGTGGTTCAATCCCTCCACTGATACGAATAGGATCTAAGAAGATTGCAATTCCACTACCCTTTCCGAGGCTCCAAAGCTCAAAGGAACGGTACGCGCTTTATCAGTTTGAAGTGTGTTGAGCTAAGTCACGCCCCCAACAATCGGCGCAGCAGCACCAGTATTGGAGAGGAGTTTATCGTCAAGCTTTGTTACTAATTGGGCATATATCTGTGCGAAATGCGATTATACGAAACAATCTATTAGAACCGATGGCCTTTAAATTGCTGTTCAGATAATACGTCCAAGCACGCCGTACGCCTTCTTCCTATCCTGGTTCACGCTGCAGGTGATGAGGAAGGCCAGTCGATGATATTTCAGAAAGGTTTCGCATTTTTTTCACTGGTAGTCTATTTTGTCCGCATCCAATTTCGTGGGCAAGAACCATTCCAAGTTTACCACGAGGGTCACCAATTCCATCTTTGGAAGAAATCGAGAAAGTGTTACTTTTCAAGAAGCCCCGTTTTTGATTCAAATTCTTCACGATCGACAACAATCGGAGCGTAAATCGAGGAGATAAGACAGCCGATCTCGCTCAATTTTGAAACCTTCGATTGGATCGCTCATTCAATCCTTCACTATAGCGAGCAGGAGAAAAAAAACAGAAGGAGGATATCAGATTATTAAGTGGGGCTCAGGTGCTTTATTGTGTAATTGAGACGTGTCGATAGAAGAGATAATTCTCGGCCCCTATGGAAAATTCGAGTAGGAGCTCACCCGTTAACTGCCGCGATGACGGGTTTCGCCGTCTCGCTCACTGCCGTCCATTCCTCAAGGAAACGACCTTGATACGTCGTTGCAAACTCTCGGTTGACCATTTCCTTGATATCTGCTCCCGCTGTAAAGATGAATG
>KZ345387.1:0-10432 GCA_002352805.1 Teladorsagia circumcincta
GAGCAACTAAACAAGGACGATCAGAGTCAAATGTGGCCGACTTGTTGCTGGTTTAGATGGACCAAAAACAGTTTCGGATTCAATAGCCATGTCGTTCTTTGTTGAAACCTCGGCATTTGATGTCAAATGTGCTACAACTGTTTTTACACTGTATGCCAAACGAGGTTTTTAGTACGGAATTTTTATTCACCAGCCTTACGTTTAGACCAATTCGTCTTTCCGGAGGCCTGGGATGGTCTGAAGCTTGTCGATGGCATACAGTTTGTGAGACTGACGTCATACTCGGCGACGAAAAAGCGATTGCTATTGCGCGGTCACCATCGCGCGATGGTGATCGCGCGATTGCAATCGCTTGTCCGTCGTCGAGTATGAAGTTGGTCTAACAGTTGCAAATTCATTTTTTCTGGAACCTAGAGGAATTTGAGTGCAGTTTCTTGTAAGTTGCCGTTTCAGCAGTACCTGCACCATACCCGTACCCATACCTGCACCTTCCTTGATTTTGAGGCAGATCTGGCAGGTGCTGAGATGCTGGGGAAATGGGTCGGGTATATCACCGAAATAGGCCGCACGCCACGATTGCCTTTCCCTTTTATTACGACGTCATCTCCAAAACTCCGCCGAAAGGTGGGGGGGGGGAAGAGAGCGGGGAGGCTAGGGCAAAACTGTCCAAACAGCGAATCAAACCAACACAGGCCTGCGCGTCGCGTCTTAGAAAGTCCGAGTGGTCGCAAATGGCGCAGCTTATGCCGATCTTCCGTCACCTCATCGTAACGACTAAAAGGCCGCGTTCAGAGTAGATTACGCGCCTTCAGACGAACCGATCAATAGGTAACTTACCATTTCAGCGCACTATCCTGATTCACTACTACCCTACTATTCTAATCGCGAGATCTACTGTACGACGAGCAGTCGATACTTATCTAATTTTTTCAGTGGACTGTCCTTGTCTCCCTGTCAATACATACATCTTTCGTGAACTATGAACGCGGCCCAACGATGGGAAGTGCCCGACGGTTTATGACTACGACTGCGAGTGCGCCTCTTATGACCACACCCAGAGTGGCGATTATTGGGATATTGTGGAGAGTCTCTGTCAGAGGTGTCCCCCAAGAGGCCCACCGCGTGGCGAAGGAAGAGACGCAGACGCGGCAAAAGACGAGTCGCAGCGCGTGCTGTGCGATATGAGACGTAGTTCTACACTGAACACTTTTAACCTCACTTTGCTCTCGGATCTTCTTGAGTTCAACCCAATTCGTAAATTTTCAGATGGAAGTATGTTTATTCTCAATTGAATCAATAGTCATCGATCACTTCATTCAATACTTCGTGAAATTCTCTTCGATCTGGTCGCTCATAAACGGAGTTTGGATATCTTACACTGTCAACTCGCTCTTTTATCATGTTGGTTGCGGCAACGATCTGGCGAAATGTGCCTGGAAATAACTATGGATCAAGCACTTGACAAATGAAGCAGATTGAATTCTTCGGATAACAGCATTTCACAGACGCGGTTTTTTTGCCGCTACACCTGAAACGAAGCGAATTGATTCATGTGACAAAAGGTAGAAAGTACCGGAAAAGCCCGAAAAGAAATGCCGCATACAAAAAAGGAACGCATGGGTGTGATACGATATTGGACCACGCCGACCCATACATGTTGGACCACTAGTTTATCAGTCGGATTCACTGCTGTTCCGGTTGACGTCTCGGATCTGCCCCTTCTGAAGATCTCACTCAGATACGTCTATCTACTTCTTTGTCGCTGTGTCAAGGCACAGCTCCGGTGCTCATGATTTCCGTTCATCTGCCTCTTTCATTCTGTCTGCCGGCCATGATCATTGAGAGGTGTAGAAGCAGATGAAAATGTTGCTGTGATTAGGGATACAGACGAGTAAGGTCGATCGGGACGGCGAGCGTTTCGTCACAATAAATTGATACTCCTGTCCCAATCCATCACGCCTACAGGGAAGCATCGGCGCAAATTATTTGCACTTAGTATTGTATGAAAGGTGATTAGTTGCGAACACTCGGGTAGTAACCCACTCATCGAAACGTCTAGCAATAACGCCTTGAGGTTTAGCTATAGTTTTGAAACATTCGAAAAAGCAACGGAATATCCATTCACTGCCCTGAAGAAATCAAACTATTCATTCCATGAAAAAAAGTGGGGGGAAAAGAAACATCATAGAGGTAAGTGGGGACTTTCGGTGCCCTTCTATGGTAAACCCGGCTCTCTATCAAAAAAATGGATTCTTAAAGAAAAGAATAGAAAATTAACTTGTGTGCAGGAAAAGGAACTCTTGGCGAGGCGATAACGGAAACAACGGTAGAATAGGTCTCACCAATGATCTGCAGAGTGGTGAAGCCGTCTGTTCCCGTTTCTCCAACATTTATACGTGCACCAGTCGTGAGTCTGATGTTTTCTATTCTGGTCCCTCGTTTACCTTAAAGTTGCAGATCATAAAAAAACTACGTAACAGAGGATGGTTGTGAAAGATATTTTTTCTATATACAAGAAGATGCTAATGCGAAAATGGAAGCGGTCTTGTGACCAACTTATACAACTAATTGTGACACAACGACAAGCTGGCACAATGCTCTCCCGGCTATGGTTCGCTACGACAGAAAGCGACTTTTCCGTTTTTCCGCTTGGGACCCCAGGTCCACTCCTTGGCCGTTGACCTGGGGTTCCGACAGCGAAAAAAAAAATTTCGCGCGTTAAAAACGAAAAAGTCGCGGCGCAATGTGGCTCGGGGAGGGGGCAGTCGCCGCCGTGGTGCGCGGCATGTTTGCGTACTTCGGGAAAATCGTGAGCCAGGGGAGTGTAGGTAGTCTAGGGGCTTAGGGGATAAGGGCAGCCGCTTGACATGCGTGAAAAGCTCGAATGTTCGAGTTCAGACTATCCGCTGAGATAGCGCGAACACACGCGGCACCGCGTCTGCGACTCCTTTGAGCCACTTGAGCCAAAGTCGCTTTCTGTCACCACCCCTCCCCTCCCCCTGTTTCTGTTTCAAATAACAACTAAGTAGGTCATGCTATTAGATTTTACGGAAACTTCTCAACCACAATATTCCTCAAGTGAATGGCATTGTCTTTCTCTTCATGCGTACACTGGATGATACAAAGGAAAAGCAGGAAAAGCTAATAGAGTATAAGAAATTTGAAGGACTGTGGAAGTAATAAGAACGGGTGTGGTCCATTAGAACAAAAAGCGACTTTCGCGCTTTTCGCGCGCGAAACTCTTGAGTAGCGCGTGACCTGGTGTCCCGCAGCGAAAAACGTTCCGCGCGCAAAAAGCGGAAAAGTCGCCACCCGTCCCAGTATAATGCCCAATAAAAGCATGAAGGAAACAAGTTCAGTGGTAGTGGACGCATTTTACATCGGAGTTGCATGTCTGGAGCTGCTTGAGATAGTTCGGAAAGCGGTAAATTATTTACAATCGTGCTCAGACAATAAAAAAAGCAAACAAACCTATGAGCGGTCCCACATATCGCTTCGGAATCTTTGTTGTGTGACAGAATGATCCCCGAAGGATGACAAGCAGTAATTCATAAATTTCAATTTTCGCGGCTTCAACAGCATTCGGCATCCCAGTGAGGCGTACATTTACACTATTGTTCTCGATTTCCTGCTCCAACTGCATGATGACCTGAATTGAGCCATGTGAACATATTCACGTAGATTTGCAAAGGGGGTTTATTGGCAATATTCGACGCGATAATATAGGGCAAAGAGCTCGACGTGATGAGTGTTCTCGGGTGGAAGTATCGAGCACGTTCGATTGTGTCTCTTTCCATGGCCTTATATGTCGTAATTACAGACAAAGCAGCACATGCGGCAATGGTTTCATGAAAAATCAATATCATGCGTTTTTTTCATGCTTTTGATGCTACCTAGTGCTAAGTGTTGCAAAGTCTGCAATTACGACGCGCGCGGCCGCTGGAAACAATGTATACGTTTAGTATACGTATAGTCGCATCCAATCCGAATGGATCTGAAGCAACTTCGGTTGTATAGTAGTTTTCTTCATTGGTACTGTTCAGTTAGAACGTCACAATCGTCGACAACAATTGCTAAACACGCGCTGTAGCAAGCAATGGCACCACTACGCTTCTGTATCTGTCCCTAACACATTGAGATCGCTTAATTACAATTAGTGCAGTGAACAGAGAAGAATCGCACCCACGCTTGGTTTCGAATCTAAAACTCACGTACCTTATTGTTGTGCTCGATTCTTTTTAAATTGCAGCCTTTCTTCCCAATGAAACCGCCAATCTGATGTGTATCCAAAAAATCTGAGATATCCAGCACTTCAACGATGGCTTCCATTTTTGGAATTGTAGCGTAGCTGACTCTGAAAAGATGGGATCGGCTCATCAACTTGAACTTTAGTATACAATTTTAAATCGGTGTGCGCGGGTATGGTTCACTAGTTCAGAAAGCGAATTTTCCTCTTTTCCCGCGCGAAACTTTTTCGTTGCGGAATTCCGAGTCCTTTCTTGATCAGCACTGGACCTGGGGTTCCCGCAAGAAAAAAAGAAGTTTGGAAAAGCGGAAAAGCCGCTTTCTGTTCTAGTGAAGCACACCCAGTGTGTACACTGTGCTTCCGACGGGTGCGGCAGCTGCGTGTGACCGCGGAAAGGATCGAAAGGGCAGGTAACGCTTTTCCCTTTTCGATGCACTCTCAAGCAGAAAGGGACAGGGTTGTGTCGTTAGACCTGTCGCCTCTATCGATCCCCCCTCCCCACAGTTAGAGCACAACGACCTCTCAAAGAATGGAATGTTTTGAAAAGAGGATTCTTGCACAACCCACCGATTAATGATGAGTCTCGCAGCAAACCCTGTCCACGAGTACCAGCGAAGGAGCCTTCACTGGTACTAGTGGGAGGGGAACGCCCATTTTTCGGATACGGTAGACTCGAAATGTTGTCCCTAGGGACTGGTACCCACTGAAATAACGTGACGGAATTGAAGAAACTCACACACTCCAGCTTTGCACGCATGTCCAGCGCCTGCCCTCACCCCTTCCTCGCACTAAGCTAATCTCCCCTTGGCTCACAAATCCCCTCGATTCTCGTGACACCACAGCAGCGGGCAGCAGTCCACGTAACCTCTCCTTCAATAAACGAGAAAGTCGTCCGTGCGGACATTACATTACAATTGACGAAGGCCGCGAGAACTTGGCAGTTGACAACGCCACTTTCTCGCGGCCGTCGTCAAATGTAGCGTAATGTCTGCACCGACAACTTTTTCGTTTATCGAAGGGGAGGGCGCACACATTTCGCGCCGTGTCCGGGTGTCACCCAAAAAGGCCTACCGCGCAGCGAGGGAAGGGACGTAGACGCGGCTAAGGACGAATCGAAGCGCGTGCTTTGCTATACGGGACGTACTTTGATACACGCTATTTAACCTGACGCCTCACCGCTACAGTATGCGCTACGACTTCGGCTGCGAGCTACCACTCGCGGCTAAACCTACAACGGAAAAAAGGCGGACGAGTTTTCCGGACGAGTTTTTCGCGCGCGTCCTCAGAAGTGGAGGTTACGACGGCTCATACATCAACCGTGGGCTTGAAAAGTGTTAATAGATGGTGCAGAAGAAATCAACCAAAGCACAGCGAAACACTTGCACCACACAAGATGGGGCGAGTTCTGGTAGCTTACGTTGAGAAGTTCGTGATGGCGGCGTGGTACGTGTGAATTTGTATTTGCCTTTCCTCCGAGACAATATAGCTGCAGTACTGACAAGATCATACTTGATTTTCAAGGCTTACGCAGGTAACTTTCTTTGCTTTTCGCACCTTTTGTGCGGAGGTCCAATGGATTGGGCAATGGATGATCACTGATTATAAGGAGGGGCACGTCGATTCTCCAGTAAAGGGAACTTTGCGGAAATAAAGCTTAGCGTTAGGGAAGGGCTCCTCCTTCCCTAAGGCATAGCCTTTGAGGAATGAGGAACTCCTCCCTGGGACTGAGCCTTATTTTGGCTGAGTAAGCCTTATCCCCCCCCCCCCCCCACCACTCCCTTCACATAACGTCGTATTCTCTACGGCATCTATTAAGTGGTCGCTCAATAGCAACACAGTCCCAGCTTACGCTCCACTCATACTGCGCCAAATGAGAAACACGCAGGTCATAATTGCGGTATAATTCAACCGGTCGTATCCTATACAACTGCTCCTTGTTCGAGGAAGCTAACTAATACGCGCTTCACCGCCCTCTAATGAGTTTCCTAAGAGTAATCCAAGATCTGGCCCGCTCAGCCTCGCGATTTTTAGCAGATTCAATACTCGGTCCTAGTTGTATCAACCTTGTCAGTACTTTTCACTCCTTTCCCACTTCAGATGCCCTTCTACACCCACCAGTCACTTCAAAATGGGCAGTAAACCCTTTCCTACCATGGATAAGGAGAATCTCGGCTCATAGGGATAGTGCGCGCTAGTTCCACAATAAACTGAATGGAGTGAGCCCAATTCAAATGGCGCGCGCGAAAAACTCGTCCGGAAAACACGTCCGCCTTTTTTTTCCGTGTAGGTTTAGCCGCGAGTCCAGCTACCAAGGGCTGGGTGTGTTTGGGCGCTTCGTGTACCTTTACGAAGTCCTGTAATGAATTTTTTTCATTTCAATAACGGACTAAAAGAGTGTGAAAATGAAAATGTCAGCTGGTGTTCAGATGCTCTGCGCCGCGATGCCCCCCTCCAACCACAATTGAGCCGGTAATTAAGAGCTTTATTGCATTTCGGTACAATGTTAGTGCGGATTACTGTTATATCAATTTTGGAGAGAAAAGAACTTGGGGATGGGTGAACCCACTCCATTGTGCGAAAGGAAACTAGGTGAGTTCGCTTTTCGCGCGCGAAGCTTTTTTTTCGTTGCGGGGACCTCAGGACCACTATTGCTCAAGAGGGGAGGCGGTCATATGGCGCGATTTTCGCTAAATTTCACATGGTACTGAGTTTGAATTATTTTCCCGCGCGCGGATTTTCGAATAAAGCAGGGAGAGCGCTAGTGTAGCAGAAGTCTATATTACAGATTTAATACCGTCAGGGAGAATTTTCAGATGGTAAGTTACAGAGTTTTGGAGGTTGTCAACGGTAGTCTTCAGAACAAATCAAGAAATAGACAGGGGCCGTATACAAAGGAGTTCATAGTTCAGTCATTGTGTAGTAGTGTGTTTAGCAGTGTACCTGTAGATCCATAGCACATAAACGCAGACGCAATCACTGTACACTCCCAACCATTTCTATCACATAGATCGTGTTAGCTATAATACCCGTCAGTGAGTGAACCCCTCTAGAAATAACGTAATCCATAACAACTATAACTATGTGATCCTCCACATCACTGATGCGGGTTAAGGTACTTATTCGAGACAGGGCATTTAGAAAGCGATGGTATTTGACACCAGGGGCCAGGTGCAGCAAGCCCCGGCAAGGGGACGGGTACCCATCCCTTGCCGGGGCTTGCTGCACCTGGCCCCAGCACTCGGCCTAGGGGAGAGGAGAAACGCCAGAGAAAACAATTATTTCTCACATCTTCCCCAGAAACACTTCCCTTCCCTGAGGCTTAGTCCCAAGTAGGCACTGTAAGTGGCTCCGAATATCCCCCTCCCCCACGACATGAGCTCTAGAGGTCTTTACATGCTCGAGTGGCAACTAATAACAGCTACCCATTTCCATTTTTTTATAATCATTTCTTGTAATGCAGCCCCTCACTGGACACACTCGGTATCCACAAACCAGCCCAGTGCTAGCACACGGATTCGAACCCGCGCGCGCGGGAAAATAAATTAAACCGCAGTACCCTGCGAAGGTTAACGGCGTCCGCGCCATATGGCAAACACCCCTCAAGAGATAGGGACGTATTCAATCCTCCCCCAGTGGGATTCGTTCCCCATATCTGATTCAATCCTTCTCAATTCTGGGCGGAGTACGCTGCGGGATCCACCTGCAACCGCTCCTTTAAATGAATAGCGCGGGTACCACCGTTAGTCATTTAAAGGAGCGGTCGCAGTTGGGTCCCGCAGCGGACTCCCCCCAAAATTGGGGAGGATTGAATCAGAGGTGAGGGACGAATCTTCCTGGGGAAGGATTGAATACGGCCCGTGGACTCGCAGTAGCCGCAACGAAAGTTTCGGGTGCAAAAAGCGAAAAGTCGAATTCTGTCTAGTGAACCACACCTGGTGAGTGTTTATCTTCTAGACGTTTATTATAACATTCGAAGTTCAAGAAAAGCAGCGGGTTCTCAAGCGAATCTTTATTTCCTTGAGCTTTATCTATTTTGATTAAATGTTGCAATAATACATGTTAATGTCCTTGCGAGCTGCTTTGAGATGTCGTGCCCTCGGGATGTGTGTTCCTGCAATAGCAACTGTTAGTCTACAACAATTGAGGCATTATTGAAGTGGTTGGGAAGCCGACTCAGTACGAGGACGCCAGTGGTGGATAGACTCCGTCTCTCAGCCATCGAAATCACTGCCTTTGAACATTATCCATACATTGGGAAGTGTTTTGTTCTGTATTCACTCGAAGCGACAGCGACACCAGATGAAAACTATTGAATGCGTCATGATATTTTACTATTCCGACAGGTTGTCGCTCTGCGCATTCTCGTCTGCGACTTAAAGGCACGGGTTGGGATCAAATTGATATTGTTTGAAAATTGAACTACAACTTCGATAGGAACGTCTTCAATTGATGCGCGGATAATTCCAATTCACTGAACCTTTTTCTCTGCGCGCTTTTCAATAATATCGCGATAATGAACTTCAAGAACAATCTGGTTCACGCTATTTTCTATGAGGTCAGTGCAGCTAAGTTGAAATTCGACATTCTCGTCCCACAACCTTCAAATTCAAAAATCCCGCCCCCCAACGGAAAACTGCCGCGTCGCGCTGCTGGGCGCAGGCCGCACCGGACAAGTATGTTGATCGCTCCCCATGGCGCCGCATAGCCCCCTCCAACTGCGTTAGCAGCCCTCGAGCTCTATCGTTCCCCTCTGTTCCTTTCTCTGCCCACATTGGTCTTTTGTAAAAAAAAATTGGAATAATCTTCCATAATTTTTTTTTCAAGACTCACCTGTAATGTGCAATACGAGCGAGTTGTGAGAGACCACAGCACATGACGAAGAAATTTACACTGGCCAAATTATAGTTGACCGGGATGATCACAAAACTGTATCGTGTCCAAATCGCTCCTGTTGCAGCAAGGGCAGTATTCTAAACAATAAATTAAAAGCAAGAGTCCCAGCACGGTCGAAGTGGGCGTGGCGGCCAACGGTCGCGCCCCTTCCTGCCAGCCGTGGGGATCACGGCTACGGAGGCATTTGCGATCGTTTTGGGACCACAGGAACTATTTAGAGTCGTTTCACGATCGCAAATGCCTCCGCAGCCAATCACGCGATCTTCACGGCTGGTAACAGGGGGTGCGACCGTTGGCCGCCACGACGACTTTGATCCCGCTGAGACTGTTTTAAAGATATGAAGGACTAGGTGTTCGGCTCCGACGAATGCCGCTAAATTGCGCCATGCACCTTACTTTTGTTCGGGGCCCTAGATGCACTAGAATGTGTTCAACCTCCACGGTAACCCCGGCGAGTACCAGCTACTGCTAGGGCGGGTTAGAGATTTCCTCCTTTCATTCAGGCGTGATACTGACTAGGCATTCAGGATAGGGAGGCTTCTTTTTGCAGGCAGGTTCTATCAGGCGCCGGCGCTCATAGCCTTGATGGGGGGAGCATTCAAAACAGGGCATATGGAATCCGTTGGTATATTGCCCTTGGGCTAAGCCTAGGAATGGGAAGAAACGCCAGGGAGAACAGTATCTGCTTACATACTTCCCCAGCCCGAGTAGTGTAAGTGGCTCACTCACTTCAATGTCCTATCCCCCACGGCATAGCGCCCAGCTGCCATGCAGTATAATGCATTTATGCGATAGTGGTAGTGAGTCGTTGGGTCGCCGCGCGCGCGTTGTGCCACAATGCGGACCTTTTGACCCACACTCGATCAAACTAACCTGTGGCCGTTACGAACCACATTTTGCGTTGTGCATTTGTTTATCATAAGCACAGGTGGTAAATGTACGAACATATAGGGGCAATTTCAATGTCGAGCTATTAAAACAGTTCTATAAAAACATACCTGATAAACAGAGAGCTTATGTGCTGGACGAGCGAGATCCGCGATGCCAGCTATGACAAGTCCCCACTTGATAGTTGGAGCCCAGAAGAACACAGTCTTGGGTCCAGCAGGATGATTCCACACCGGCTTGGCGAAAGCCGGTAGCACGGGATACACATACTTATCCCCCATATTGCACAGAACACGATAAATTGCCTTGTGAGGAAGCATTGATCAGCTCTCTGCAATTACGACTCTCAAGAAAGTTTAACACGTTGACGACAGGCTGACGCGCATGCGCGTCAGAATTTTGACA
>KZ345387.1:88807-100484 GCA_002352805.1 Teladorsagia circumcincta
GAACACATTGAGAAGTCGCCGATAGGCAAATATTTTTTTTCACCACACTTTTCTTGTAGGTCTTTAGCAGTCGATCTACACACGTGGTCACTCTTTTACTAATTTAGGTCTACTTTGAAGGCATTGGTTTTCATCGAGAGCATATTTGTGCACGTTAACAATTGAATATGGATTCTCTGCAGTGGACGCTTCCACTCTGGGTTGCGCCATGCACTCTTTTGTGGTTGATAGTTGGGAAGAACTTGGAAGTTATGCCTCTCACCTACCTATTGCAACGTTGTCCTTTATGAATACGACCCCCCCTTGCGGTTGGTCAAATACGACCCCCTCGTTGGACTTTGTCCAACGGACGGTTGACCCTGCTTGGAATGGCTCGCGAAGGGTGGCATTGGAAGACTGCAATTCGATGGAGGTGCAAAGTGAAAAGCAGTCTATACGTCATGGAAGGAGAGTGCTCTAATGGTCCAGAATCCAGTGCAACCCAAAATTTAATGTCTCTCACCGGTTGGGCCTCAGGCTGAGTCCCGTAAACGGGATATTTTTAGTTGCCCCTTTGCAGAAATAACTGTCCTGCTCCCTGTTTTGAACACTGCCCAGGTACGACCGGAGCTGAGTCGTCATCACAGTAATAATCACATGTTTGGGTCCATGAGATGGTGCACTTCAAGCGACGTGGACATGCACTGCACATCTTTGAATATTACGTACAATATTTCGCTCAAACCATTTTGGAAAAATTTCGCATAATTTTCTACAAGCATTCAGATCGATGAATCCACTTCTGCTTTTGGCGTTTGCCATGGCTGTTCAACATTCAAAGGTATGGTAACTGCAAGATGCTGCCAAATGGGGATAGGCTTTTACTGCTACCTTATTTCTTCTACTTAATAGAAAATTCAATTCTAAACGCTGTCCTCTAATTACTTTTGCGGCGACATCTGTTCGGCAATCTATGCCATTATCGGGGGCGCCAAAAGCACACCTTGAACGTTTCCAATGCAAACCCTTTCGTTCTAGAACACCAAATTTGTCTATAATCAAATAGGTATGATCTTCAGTAGCACACGACCAGGTTTCATGATCCAAGCACTCAAGATAGTCGTTGTGAAATTTTAGAGCTCACCTTTACCATTTCAAACCTGTAGGGTCACACAGCCCCAAAATGAACGCTGAGAAAGAACATTGTGTGTGAGGATATTTTCAGCAGCACCCAATGAATTATGCCCAACAATATGTTACAGGTAGCTCCTACGTTGCCATGCGCGTTCTACAACTATCCTGGTGATCATGCTATGGTGAAAAGGTTATCGAACTTCTTTGACACAGAAGATATCTATGGCTGTATGTGGCACTGCTATCAAAACAGCAGTTGTGCTATGCTCCGTTATCGACCAGAAAATGTGCGTTCATGCTAACAGATCTCTGAAATATTTCTAGTTCTGCACCGCTTCTGCTTATTTCGAATTCCTACATTCCACTCCAATTTTTTTATTTTTTGGGTGACTCTTGCTAGTAATGCTGCGCATCTACAACTGAAGCACCCACAGTGCACGTCATAATCACGAACAGTTTCAGCATGGAGCAAGAACTACAACTTGGTATCGCGAGTGATTTTAGGATGTGAGAGGCCTAGTCAGCCATAGTAACCAGTCGCAGATTGGAATTCTCAAAGATAGCGCCAAGGAACGATTTTTTCAGACTCCATCTCATCGGCATTAAAGAAGTGACCAATTTTCGAGCTTCGCAGATCGTCTTCTCCCTTCATCTCTGTGATGATATGATAATAATAAGTTTTTCGGGGTGTGTACAGGGGAACAGAAGTGGAAAGGGTGCTAATTCGAATGTGCTTGCCTACATTCTTAGAAGCGCAGTAACTCAAGTTGGTCCGTCGAAATCTTTACTAGTGTCCAGTTTAGCATTGCATATTGGTGACTTTTCAGAAGAAGTGTCTACTCCTGGAGGTCAGCGATACGGAGAAAACATTTGATGCACGACTGGGAAATGTGTCTCTTGAATTTTTCAAATTGGAGCGAGGATCTCTAACATTGGGATGTCCAATCCAGAGATTAACATCTAATTAATCATACACGGCTCGGACAAGTACAACGTAATTGTGGAATAAAGATTAATGTCAGCGTTTTTTTGTGTCTGTTCTAGAAAAAGAAGCTGTAGAAAAACAATGACGAACAAATCTCTCATTCCAGCCAGCGGTTTTCCGCTCACTATCAGTCATGTACCTGTATGTATAAGAATGGGACATGACGTCTATCGATGGGAATCAGGTTTTGATACTCCTCACCCAGAGAACAAGTTGTAGTGAAGTAATCAACCACACAATCTATGCGGACTATAGCGTACGACAAAGCATGCAATCAGTCTAAGCTTCTCAAATCGCGTCGATTTTCTGCACTTGCCCGCCTCGTTTTTTCCTAAAGAACTGCTTCCAATGGTGAGCTACTGAACGCAGTAATCTTACCATTAGGAAATATCCATTACTGGGTGACCCCTGTTTGAACTCCAACTGAATTTTGGAGAATTTGAACGATCACCGTGCGAAAGTCGCATCGTTATTACTTCGGGACACGTGTGCTACTAAACCCGCAACCACACCATTTCTTTTTGTAGACGGGTAAGCATGCTGACACGCCAAGTTAGGGTTTTTTACAATGAGGTGATGCTACACTACAGCGCTGCCCTTACTGGTAGTGACAGTCTTAACTCCTTCCTGTCACAGCTTTCAATTCCTGGTTCTTGAATATCTTCAGAATCCTGAATTTCCATGAAATAAGTATTCCACAGCTACACCATTCGGAAGCAAAGTCATTCTTCGTGATTCAACGGCTTTCTTGCTGTTCATTTCTCCTCCTTAGCCACACTATGTCCTAATTAGTCGTCTCGGCGAGCCGGTGAGCCCTGTGCCCCTCATTCGGCTATCACAGGGCTCTCTTTTCACCTCACACGGAAAAGAATTAGCTCCTTGTTGTTACCTCATGATTCTTGATGGTTGCTCCGCCCAATTCATAATACCCTCATTTCACAGAATTCCGCAAGGCGTTGTATTCTTCCTCTTTGATAAAAAAGGAGGGTCTCTGTGCAATATTCTTTCATGTTCCTAAAATAAAGTTTTGGCTGCTGAGAAACTATTCCAAACGAGTGCAAATCTTTTCGATTTAGCCTTGATTGTATCATTTGTTGTGTGCATCATTGTGAATGAAAATAAGGGCACATACGTTGGAAACATAATAAATACATCTGTGGAAGACACAATCACCACTTTGCACTCATCGAGTAGTGGTACTATCATTCTCATCCTCAACCAACGATCAACTTCTTCATAGCGTTTATGAGCAAATTCGTTAAGCATTAGCTCACGACAAAATTTCCCTGATTGGCAACATTTCTTCTTCCTTCGTATGCGCTATTCGGTGGATGCGAACTCGATCGAAAGTCTTACAAAGCGCCAGGGTCACGGCAATAGAAGCAAAGTGTGAGGTACTTCTTACAAGTAAGTCTCGGTTAACGCAACGTGAACGCATA
The DNA here is from genome assembly GCA_002352805.1 of Teladorsagia circumcincta. Taxonomy (NCBI): domain Eukaryota; kingdom Metazoa; phylum Nematoda; class Chromadorea; order Rhabditida; family Trichostrongylidae; genus Teladorsagia; species Teladorsagia circumcincta. Next base: position 92,345 of record KZ345387.1, read on the forward strand.
ATTCCAATGCGCTGCCTGCATCTATAGGCCAACTCGATTACTGCTCTGCAGAAGCCGCATTTCATATAGCATTTGTAGAATTTGATGGCATGGTCATAAGCAAACATTCTGGATTGGCACAGGCGTTGGTTGTCTAACTGGCGAAATCCAACCCTCTCCGCACCCAAAAATCAGCCTCTCGCGACGCTCATTCAATGGACAACCGGCGAATCACTAAGGCGAAAATGAGTAGAAGATGAATGCACAAACAATTGAAATCGGAAAAAAAACGCAAAAAGCTCTTGGACAATCGACAAAAACACCAATGGTTTTTGAAGCCTTTGGAAAATGATTATTTAGGGGGTCCTTTGACAGATCCATACAGGCGGCAAAAAAAAAACACTTATAATGGAGATTTGAGCTGAAATTTATGCATTCTGAACATAGTGATTTCGAAACACCTGGGGTTTCGGACAGCTAATATTGGGCTCCAACAATCCCAACAATGACGACACTGGAAGTGAGAGATGCCTCGCTAAATCGAGGTCACCCAGAACTCAACAAGGAACTTCGAAACTGCGCAGAGGGATCAAGCAGTTTCGTGGAGAAAGCAGTGTGAATGAGGATAGCATAAACCTATGAAAGGGATGCAAGAGCTAGAAGAGGAATATTATGAAGGAGAGTCTAGAGTGAAGATCACGGTGCACATTACGAAGAGTATGCGGAGAGAATGTTTCAAACAGAAGATTAGGAGTCCGATGAAAATATAGTGATGATGGGTGACAATCAGGATGGCGAGCCGAGGAAAGGTTAAAGGACAAGCTGTGCTTAGGATCGAGCATAAAATTATAGGCGTTGAGCAAGTTCGAGGAGAGAGTGCGCCAGTTGGACAACCAACGCCTCTGCCAATACAGAAGGTTTGGTTATGAACATGCTAACAAAATCTACAAGCGCTATATGAAATGCGGCTTTTGAACAGCAGTGGGCCCATTGCTCAAATTCATGCACTACAGTGCGCGATAATGAGAATAAAGGCAATTGAAGTTATTAACCAGCTGCGAACTGATTGATCACATGCGTTGACGTTGGTGCAGTTTATCCACCACGTTGAAATTTGAACACATATTCAAATAACTGTGTTCCTCGAAGTGGACAAACTTTCAATCTACAAGCGAGTAGAAAGTTTCTAAGGGCACTTTTTAACCGGCATGAAAACGAACGAGGAAAATTCGGGATGAGTACAAAATCTTACACTTTCCAAAGCAATAACTTTCTTCAAAGTTGTCAAATCTCAAATGTTAATGCGTCAACATAAATTGGGGGAAGCTCTATTCAATGGTTTCTGGAACAGCTTGATACGTCTACTATTCAAAAAGTGGCCGCGTTGCGGATTTTTGTAAAATTAACTAGGAAAAATCATGGCGAGAGTTTCTATAGTTGCTACATCTACTTAACATGTTCAGTATTCAAAAATTGGCACGTTGAGAATTCTTGCCCGAGTACCGCCGGAAGGTACTTTTTCTGCTGCATTCACTTTTTTCAACGACTATAGTTCCTTTTAGGGGTGATCATATAGAAAAGTGGGAGCAGTTTCGGAACCCACGCGCTTTTCTCTCTTCCATAAGTGTAAAATTGTTCAGTGAACCTCTACTTCAAGGACTATACCTTATGAATTTGACGGTTAAGACTCAATTTCTTATTGAGTAGTGGATCATTCCGTGCCAGTTCATGAGGTGAACCTCGGAAACCTTTCGTTTTATATCGATATTTTTCTTCAGAAAGCCGAAGTTGAAGCTCGCGCACCTGGTTGGGCGAATGCGGATGTGACTGGTAGAGTACAGAGGGTGTTGTGCACCCAAAGGATTGGCAGCTGCACGGTACTGACTTCGTCTTTCAGCAATAGATTAACACAAAGCATCTCACCCCAGCTGTGAAAGAGTGATCTCGACAGCATGGCGTGTTTCTAACGGAAGGAGAACTCCATCCGTATGTCCCAAGCGTTATCGGAACATTATGTGAAAGGTTATGAATACCTTTGGCAAGAAAAACAGAGCCACAAGTATGGGCGAAGAACCCTTAATATCCAAGGAACATGGCGGATTGTATTTGTAGGCAGTAAATTCATTTACCGATTCCATACTCGGCTCCAGCTAAGATTTTCAGCAACTTCAGAGGGTTACCGACAAAGCATCAGATCAGCTTAATGTTATTTATCACACGGTCGATTGTTTGGTCGAGTTATGAAAATTCTACAATTATTTGAAATTCATTGGAATTTGGTCACACTTGGGAATTTTTTGAGAATTTTTATCCTTTCTCCTGTCTTTCTCCTATCAAATACTAATATGTTGATTTTGTAAAAAAGGCTTGCCCCGAAAACATATCAAAATTTGAACAAATTCATTCAGCAGAAAAGAAGTTATGGCCAGAGAAGCATCTGGCCGAATAGGGCGCCACTTATCTTCCAACAGTGATGACCCTACAGCTTCCATCCCCCCAACAAGCCGAACGACCCCCTTTCCTCTGTCCACCTGTCAAGGATTCCTCAACGCACGCTTGACCCTAGCCGGGAGTATCGCGATGATCAAACTGGAAGGGAAAACACATGGAAGCAGGGTAGGTGCAGTTGATCGCGCAGCAAGTGAGGGAAATAAAACGACGAAAGAAAATAAGGAGAACAAGGTTTATTATCAATAGGGTTGTGCCGTGTATCTGGTAAGATTTTATATTGCGCTGGCGACGGTAGTAGTTTGCGTAGTATCGACCTTACAGACTTATTACGGCGGGGCAACCAGTTACAAGCCTCTCGTATATCGTCCCTCGGTAGGCGGAGTGCACTGACCGTGACAGATATCTCACACCAGCATGTTCCAAGGCGACAGGCTGGCCCAGTGACAGGTACCGCCAATCTCAACGTCAAATGAGTATTCATAATGCATGATTGAGACAACAGATTGCAGACGTGGGCGGAGTATGGCGCGAACCTCGGGTAACACAGCAAAACTTGTCTCTTATAGCGTACTATTGACATACACACTTTCAAGGTACACTAGTGAAAGTTATTAATAAGCAAGAACGGAAGGTGGCAATTGGTATTGATTTGACACGTGTCATGGAAGATTTATTCTCTGATGTGTGTAGTCAAGAGGAAACTGCTTGCTGGAGTGGATTTTATTTTTTCCATTTGCTTTGTTCGGTTCCTTTCCTTCTCTGAAAGTCATGGTGGAACGCTAATTTCAATCTTCATTCCACAGTTATGTTGGAAGTCCGAATCTTGACCATAACATGGTTAATCGGAAGTCAATCTATGAGATGGACATCCCAATGTCAGTGAGCCTCGGTCCAGTGCGAAGTGCTGAACAGACGCATTGCCGAACGTGAATGTCTTCTCCATATCGCTGGCTTCCAGGAGGAGACAGTTCTCCTGAAAAGCTACCAGATAGTAATACTTGCTAAATCGAGCACGTTAATAACAAACCGAACATTAATCACTCGTCATCTGAAAATGCAAGATCCCAGAAGGAAAGTTTTCCAACATTTGTAACCTCACTACCTTGATCTTCACTTCATACACGTACCAAAAAACAAGGAAAAACTGATTCTGATCATTACAGAAATGATGATTGCAGCAATCCAATGCTCTTAAATCACCACTTCCCGTGGCAGGCTGATGATAAATAACTGCAGTGCGTTCATAATTATAAGGTCACCCCGACATTTTGATCCCCAAAACAGGCAGACGACTGAGGCATTTCCTAGTATCAGTAATGATTCCCCATCATGAATAATCGCTGTATGGCAATTTTGGAAGATGCAGCTTTTCTTTTTTCTTTTATGCACCGTTTCATGATTATAAGGTCATCCTGAAAAATGGAACAATTAGCTAGGATTATTGACAAACATACAAGTGTTAAAAATCTTTGGCTTCTCCATTATTAAGGGTACACCAAGTAGCCTTTTCATCATACTAATAATTGAGATTCCGAGGAATCTGACCATCGATTCACTTTCTCGCTTCGAGGGTTGCTTGCTTGAGTTCTTTTATAGTTCCTGACTGGCGCTCATCCGCATGATACTCCATAAAGAAGAAGTTCCTGATTGTGAGGTATTCTATCGAAATGCGACCAGAACAGAGAAGCTCTCAAGATCGTTGGTTTTGGGAGTGCTGCCACTTTTAGTTGAGTTACTCCCAGGAGTACCTGCTCTGTTCTTTAAGAATACTTACCAGGGAGAGTATTCAACTTCCCGTGGAAGTTTAAGACACAGGTATGTCGATAGAGCTTCAAACGCTGATTACCAATATGGAAACTAAAGCTGCAAAATGAGCCTGCCAGGGAATCCGTGAGCAGTCAAAGGTGGCTGGAGGTGAAGAACACATAACCGTGTAGCGCTTGGCATTCAAAGCCGCCGTGAAAAGTGGTGGTACTCCCGTACTCCAGCCCGTAGGGCGTTAGTTCTCTTCCTGTTTAATACACCTGCGAAAGCAGTATCACTACCCTACGGCGGCTTTAAATGCCCGAACGATAGCACTGTTGTGTGTAATACTTTACCTCCACCCAAACTTCCTTGTCAGGATCATTTGCAGACTTTGTTTCCGCATTTGTAATCAGCGTTTGAGGCTCTATCGACATATCTGGGTCTCAATTCAAAATTCCATGGGAAGTGATGCCTTCCCTGATTAGTGTAGACGACATCGGCAAAACATCGCAAAAAAATCACGAGCGATGAAGTGCATTGGCTACCACTTCGGTTCACAACTCTTGGCAAAAGTGTTTATATCCACAGGAACTATTTGTACAAACCCTTTTTGTCCGAAAATACCAATCTTTCTGAGCTCATCGAGTTATGTGGTGAACTTTGACACAGACTAAACTTTGCCCGATCTCTCTCTACGCCCCACTCAACGGAATGAACTTCCAAATGGCGGGCAAGCCTTTCACCGCTCTACAGTTCGTACGTTTCCATACAGACTGCACTGATAGCACTATATTACAAGCGACTCTAACTTCATGAGGAATTGCTCTTTGGAGTAGCCTTCATGACTCTTCCCTGATCATTCTCAGTGAATCTCTGCGGATGTTCAGACTCGTGGATCTAAAGACATAAAAGCTCTCCGAATATCTAATAGAGCAAGAAATTTTTCAAAGTGCTTCACAATGTCACTCTTCGAGCCGAGCACAAGGAAATGCATAAATCTGACCTTTTTTAGAAGACGATTACGAATCATTCCAGGAAGTTGGTTCATGTGATTGCAACAACTATCCATTTTCACAAATGGATTTGCTGTTTCGCATAATGGAATATTCGTCCTCCTAGGATGACCTTGTAATCATGAAGCGGTTCAAAAACAAAAAAAAAATAATTATAAAGACCTAGTAGGAAAGCTGCCCTCGCCGAAACTGCAGTTCAGGAGTTATCCATTGTGAGAGATCCACTGATGATGCTAGGGAAGTCCCCAGTCGGCTGCTTGTTCCGGAAATGCAAAAACTGAGGGTGATCATTATGAAACGCACTGCATCATTGAGCTGGCGAAATGATGAAGTCTGCACGGATTACATGGATTCCACTCCATTCCGTAAATCTAGCGATCATTCCATTCGAGTGGCAGCCAGTCTCGTAATTCTGCATTCTATTTCGTGGATCTTGCAACTACATTGCCACTTAAGGATGCATTTCGTCCCGAACTTGAAAAAATATATACTGAACTTGTAAGACATGTAATCAATAGTACAGTCAGACGAGACGTATGCAGTCGAATGTAACAAGTGGTATCGCATTTTCACAGGTCGTGGTAGTGGATGTTGCGGCGCCATTTACAGTGAAGGAGGACAGGGGAGTTTTTGAAGAGTGATGTCGCATTCGTCGTCTTGTGACCATTTATCATGTATTATATTTCTGGTCCACTGCAAACCCCTGATAGCTGATGGTAATAGTTGGTAGTTGCTAAAGATTTTCATGGGAGACAAAGGATACTTATTCTCTGATTCTTCAATCCTTGTTTTGGCAACATGCCATGGATGTTGCACGCAGGGCGAATTTTGGCATGAAATAGATATGCTCACAATGCGAGGTAGGTACAACGCGGTTGATGATATTGATTGACAAAGACTCATCGATGCCCACTTTTCCGAGCAGAGCGCGCCGATGGTCGTCAACGTCATGAGCATCAGGCCAACTACCATCAAAGACTCCCAACTAGGATTTTCGCATCCTGGCAAAGCACCACGGTGGAGATAGAGCTCACAAGCTTACAGAAGACCGGAAACAAATCATCACAGGACAGTCGACGGCTGCGCTGAACAAGAAGCCTTCTTCAGCATCATCAAAGGGCTACCGTAACCCAAAAAGGGCGCAACTTGGCGTGTTGCGCTGTCGTGGTTATGCACACCACATTAGATTTGGCGCCGAATGCACTGGAACATGTTCGCTTCACTGAGATTCATAAAATGGGAATGTTCCACAGTGTTAGAAGATTGAATTCATTCATAGGACAAATTCTCAGCATAAACGAGAACAATTTGTAGTAAGTTTGCGCAAGGCTAGACGCTTTTGTTCAGACGCGTAGCCTTCTTTTTGAATAGGTGAAAAACTGTTGTACCCTATCCAAGAAATGATCCCTCAGAATTTACGAATTCCTAGAACAGAAGGCTCTGAAAATTTCGATTTCAAATAGATTAAAGGTATGCTTAGAAAATGTCTTTGATACGCTTTTGTAGTATTCGCGGTCTAAGCTGGCCAAGATCCCAGACTTCAGAAAATAGCCTGCGCTACGAAATCCTACACTGTAAATTTTTCTAGTGCTGGCAAGGCAGAAGATAGAAATTCCATCCTACGGTAGAAGCAGAGCCTAATTAGCAGAGCAAGGCATGACAGAACCCTTCACTGAATGGTCCTTTCGAAATTTTAAATGCTCATCAACCTTTTGGGTCTTGACATCATCGTCAGCATAAAAGGCGGGACACTCGAAAGTGGGAGTTAAGCCAGGTGAGTCGCATCAACTGACTGAGTTATGGTTGAGCAAATGCATCGCTTTGAGAGTGGCCGAAAATGGACTGGAAAACATGAGGCCTACGCGAACAAGGTAACAGCAGTTAAGCAACTGATTATCTACTTGATTGAGTCCTTCAGTTCACATTTGCTTGTAAAAACGTCTGCGCAAGCGAATCGCCCCGTTTTGTCACTGCGCTATCCACAGGAGAGGCATGAAAACAGGCATGGAGCATAGAGACGCGGATATGGAGGGAAATACCTAGCATATGATTGCTCATTTCTTCCACTTTGAAGTTTCTTTTTCTGAGCAAGTTCAAGTTCTACCGTGCATAGATGTGCAGTTACAATGTTTTGTGTACATCTTTTTAAAAATCCTGGTGCGAAAATCAACTTAGCTTCTTTATCTGTGGTTAGGAGATGAATAGTCAATAGTGATGAATATTCCAGACGGAAATGGCTGTGCGTCCTTACGATGCCGCTTGCGTAACTGCACAAATGAGCAGAAGCTCCGTGGACTTCAATGTTCCTACGATACATTCACACCCACTGCATTACCTAATATTAACGCACGAACACTACATTCACAAACAGATACAGTGGAATACTCTGGTTCTTCGAAGGCATGTATACCACTACTAATACATTTTGTGAATCTCCACATAGGCTGGATCCTCTACCGTGTTCAGCGTAAGTTTGGTGTTGTTGGTGCAATTGCTGCAACATAACTCATCAGTTTGCTGGTGTCAAAGGCATCTTGTACAGCGAGCATAATTTTATTGCACTCGCCGTAAAGCCTGGTATGAGGGGCGCGACTACGGCACGACGCCTCTTTTTTCGAGTTACGGTAGCCCTGCGATAATGCTGAAGAAGGCTTCTTGTCTGCGCTGACTGCCATCAGTATTCAAAAACCCAAAGGAAGGCGTAATACGCTTGATTTGACTGTACGATGTCTATTGTAAGAGTAACGAATTCATTTTCCAATATATATATATATATATATATGGAATGAGGCTCAGGTCACGGATGTGGCTGCAAGGTTTACGAGTTTGATCGCAAGGTTCACGAATTTGGAAGGGAAATCATTTAAAGCAACACCCCCGCGGGGAGCCAATTTGAAGAATCATTCCTAGGGTGATAGGGTACATCTGTGCTACACATGGGCTACCCTATC
>KZ345387.1:115813-132887 GCA_002352805.1 Teladorsagia circumcincta
TCTAGCCTTCCTCGACCTTGAGAAGGCGTTCGACCGCCTACCGCGAGCAGTGCAGTGAGATCGCTAAGGGAACGAAGTGTGCCAGAGCACCTGATATCCCTGGTGAAGGACATGTACGGTGGGGCTAATGCAGCTATCACCCCACACGGCCTCACGAAGGAGGTGGACATCACAGTTGGGATGCACCAAGGATCAGCACTTAGCCCGTTCCTCTTCCTGCTAACCCTGGATGTCCTGGTAAAGGGATTGATAGAGGAGCCACTGAAGACCATCCTCTACGCCAATGACATCGCTCTGATGGCGGATAGCGGAGAGGATCTCCAAGCCAAGGTGCAGAAGTGGCAGGAAGTCCTAGCAGAAGGTGAGCTCTGGCTGAATGTCAAGAAGACTAAGTTTCTGAGCTCCCAAGAGGGTGCGGAGCCGATCGTGGACGGCCATGGCGAAACCATAGAAAAAAGTGGAGGAAAAGTCCACACTACCGTCAGAGGCTAGATCGATTCCGATACCTCGGAAGCGATCTAGCCTTTGACGGTAGTGTGGACCAGGCAGTCAAGGCACGGATTAGCGCGGCATGGATAGAATGGAGAGAATCCACTGGACTCCTCTGCGATCGAAGGTGCTCTAGAACGCTCAAAGGGGAGGTGTACCGTACAGTCGTGAGGCCTGCGATGCTATGCGAGTGTTGGCCCCTGAACAAGAATCACGAAAGGCAGATTCACTCCGCTGAAATGAGGATGCTAAGGTGGGCTGCGGCTGGACGCGACTGGACAGGGTCAGAAATGAGGATGTCAGAGCGGTCATGCAGGCTGCCCCTGTCCAACTGAAGATGCGAGAGCAACGTCTGCGGTGGTATGGGCACGTGCTAAGGAGGCCACACGGTCATCCGATAAGAAGAGCAATGGACTTGGAGGTGGAAGGCAAGCGATCGCGAGGGTCTCCGAAGAATGGATGGAGCGACGCAATCAAGAGGGACCTGAGTGAGGTCGCGGCCACGAAAGAAGATGCCCTGGACAGAGCAAAGTGGCGACGACTGACAAAGACAGCGGACCTTGCGACTGGATTAACGCTAGGGAGAGGAAAAAGAAGAAGAAGGGTTGGCTAGTTGGTATCAGACCTGTCCGCAAGGCCATGTACGTTGATTTGTACAACGGCTGGCTACTGCAAAGCCATTGTGGGCCGAATCCCGTTCAAAATGCCACTACGTTATTGAGTGGAAGAAGGAAGTAAAAAGGAAGTAGAAACCAAATAGAGACTCTGAAAATGGAATAAAGCGCTCGCTCTTAAAGAGAAGAGTAGCATGTCGGAAGCATAGTTTGGGATTTGTCTCCACAAGAAGATTATACCCAAATGTAGTTTGTTCAATTGTTTTTGAAGAAAGCAACATATGCCAACAGTACAGGGGCTGGGGGGAGGACGTTAGGTATAGAAACGAGATGTGGCGCTTTACCGACAGATGCGCTCCAGCAGCCACCTAAGAACGTTGCCCGTTTCACCAAACCTTTTCGTGCATCTGCCGGCCTGCTGCTGCTTCAGCCGTCTCAGCCGCTGGTACCTCGACCGCTTCGATGGAAAGGAAGAGGAGTGGCCCAACCTTGGTAGCATCAGCTGTCGCTGATTGTCTTCCAGCGCGGCAAGCAACGCCAAAAAAGGTCAGTGATCAAGTCATTTCTTCGTTTTCTCCACTACTTACCAACTTCACGACTGCCTCTTATGGTTGACCAATTTCTCGTGTTATCTGCCTTCAATAACCAAAATCCCATTGGTCTTCGCATTTCAGCACTCTGCCTGGACCAAGAGAGGCTGCGGAAGGCTTACCTAAGGACAAATCGACTTTGTTCTGATAGTGATGATTTGTCCTTACGAGAGGCTGTGAAAAAAAGAAGATTTCAAGTGTAAGACTTAGTAGAGGGAACGTCATCTGATGGTGACACTGAATCAGATATATTGGATGAAACGAGCCGGACAGATTGGACAAAATTGAATTCGTTCCGCAAGAAATATTCAGTGAAAAGCAATGAGTTCAATTGTCTGCTGAAATATGTCTGAAGGCATTGGTCGGGATTAGGCGATCCGATCTCATCACACCTATGCGTGTTTAGGCACCCGCAGAGACGTTACCACGCTCGCAATCCCGAACGGTGCGGTAATGAAGACACAGTGGATGCATTGTTCGCTACCGCGCTGGAGGGCATTTGGCATTACGTGTCAAATCAGTTCGTGATTGCAGTAACAAGCGATAGAACGGCGGGCTTGTCCGGAAAACTCGTCTGGACATTCCTCTCTCCCGAGCCGGCCTCCTTCACTGCTAGTGGGAAAGGGTTTTGTTTGAGGCCTTGTCGACTGCTTCTATCAACCGTTCCCCACTGTCGCTCCGCTTCGCTTCCCTATACTCAGTTACTTGCCGTAATAACCTATATTGAGACGGATTGCCTACTGAGGCTGATTAAAGGTGATTATTTTATCCACGAGTTCCTGCATTGATACTTCTGATGACTAAGGATTACTCGGAAAAAAGGGAAAAATCTCATGAAGTCAAATGGCACATGTTAGTCAGTAAGCAGTATACTAATTATTCAATTTCATAATTCCCAAATTGGTAATCTAAGAGGCGACCATTTCCCTTATGCATTAATAGTTTAGCTCCGCCCGCTGTTGCGCGCATTACATGGTAAGGGGTCAGTGAAAGTAGACAGCTGTGAAACGATTGGTTTCAGTAGTGACGAGCATCGTGAAATGCGTCAGCTGACGTTCGCTAGGCTACACAGTATCGTTGAAGCCTATGGTGCAATACGCGCGGTGATATGTGGAGCTGAACTTTCTTATCATAACTCAAAAACGCTAGCATTAATTTTGAATCGAAAACCCCGTGGTCGTGCATGCATGCTTTCTGAAGCAATTTAATGAGAATGAAAACTACTGACTTTCTGATAACCTAGAACTTATCCCCAATCGACTTTATTGGGAACCCAGACGGTTTACGGATTATTGATTCTGCTTCTTTCAATGAGGATTAGCATTGAAGCATGATCTTCTGCTGGTACTTAATTTAGCTCGGCTGGCTACACTTGTGAGCACTTTTATCGCTATCACTCATCACTTGTGCCACCCATAAACGTTCGGTCACCTTATCCAACTGATTAGGTAAGCTGTGCATCATGATTTAGAAGCACAATTAATTCTGCCACACTTACATTCAAGGAGCACTTCCCATATTGGTCGTTATCACTATGTATAGCCCATCATCTGTGTATCCCTCAGAGCCCCCCCCCTCCACCCCACATGTCTTGAAAGAGCCAGGGCACAGCGAATTTGATAGGATTTGTATTCTTACGCCACCTATCAACTTTTAACAGTTGGTACCGCTTTCGACTGCTCACACACCATCTTTATTCCCGTCCTGCCCTCTATACCACTTGTACGAACCAACGTCCGTAGTGGTTGCGAAAATTGCAGGGAAATTAGTGGTGTTAATGTCCCGTCCCCTTATCAGCCCATACGCAAGAAACAATGTTCTACTGACCGCGATGGGCGACCCGCGATGACGGCACTCACATTCTGCCCCTCTTATCACGTGCTATCAGTATTATCACTTTCCATCGCCTGAACTATGTGCTCCCGTCTTTGCTTCTGTACCATACGTAAGAACCAATGTTCTACCGTCACCACGAAAGGTGCCGCGCAATTGATAACGGTCACATTTTACCCTTCCCTAGAGCCGCCGTAAGCAGTTGCCATCACTTCCGGTCGCCCACTTTACGTGCTCCCGTCTGACCCCCTGTACCATACGTGAGAACCAATCTTCTACTCTCACCACGAAGGGCGCAGCACAATCGATTGTACAACATGCATCAAAAAAGAGGTGCGTGTGAGCGATAAATTGCTACACCCATAAACATGAGTTTCAACAAGTGCTTCCTACGTTGAGGTCATAAGTGAATTCTGTCTTGTCTTACAAGGTGAAGCTGATGACCTACTCAACGCATCTCGAGATAAGATACACCAGTTTTGCTCCGCTCGCTCCAGCGCGCACATGAACGTAGACAGTGCAACTGAGCACAGCCGGGCTATTGTATTGACAAACATAGCGCTTTCAATGGATTTGACTGATGTTATTACGAAAGCATCGTCGCCCGGACCAAGCAAGCCTTTCATCCCTTCGGGGTCGGCTAGTTGGTACCAGGCTTGCCTGGGAGGATAAAAAACACAGACTAGTATATCTGCTGACCCCCGCAAGTCATTGTATCGGCCACATCGCATTCAAATTGCCGCTGCGAATGTACAAATGGAAGTATAGTAGAATGCGTGCAGCATCCCAAACGGGATTCATCAACGGCAGATGTTTTTTATCCTTTTTTTTTGATGCGCTTTTTCTCAAAGCCTAGCGGAGTATGGCGCAGTTTTGTCAGTTGCCGCCTCAAAGCTTCTCCGAAATTACTGGTCTACTGCGAGCGAGTGCCCCTTCCCCCTCCCCTGTTGAATTGGACAAATTTGCCCTAGTTTATCTGTATCTGGTTGGTTTACTGAGCATTGCATAGGGATAAGTCCATCTGATCACTCTAAGTGTTTCACTTCTAGATGCGTAGCAATACCATACTGAAACGCATGCATAATACTATAGCAGAATCCATTCAGTAGTCAGTTTAGCGCCGCCTTCGTCTCGGGTATATCAGGATTTTTGCTATATTTCCCGATGTTTGAGAAAAGCACATTTTCAACTTCTGAAATACGCAGAACGCTTTCTAGGCGGAGGACTGTTATTGATGCATATGACATCGCGCAATTGCCCTGTTAATAGTGTGAGCTGCTGAAGCCCCAAGAAAATAGATGAACTTCTGAGGAGATAGGATTTGAAAAGACGGAAAAGCTAGCCGCAATGTGTGAAAAGATTCCAAAGATTCGTTAGCGTGAACGCACATTTTCCGGTCGAAAACGAATCATAGCACAACTGCTGTTGTAGTAGCAGTGCCACATACAGCCATAAAGATCATCTGTCGTGAAAAAGTTCGATAGTTGTTTCACCATAGCCTTGTTACCAGTATAATTGTAGAATGCGCACGACAACGTGAGAGCTACCTGCAACATGCTGATGGGTTTAATTAGTTAGGTGTCTCAGAATTAATTCCTCAAACATGATCCTTTCCCCCTCACTTTTAGAGACAGCTTGTTGTAGAATCCAACATTGCTGTTGAACTTGCCCACTTCAGCATTCTAGCATTTGATGTGAATGAGAATAAAATGAAAGTACTTTTCTTTATAGTGGCTATTGCTTTGTAATTGAGTAAGAACACACCTCAGCAATGCTATGAATTATGAGAGAGCAGACGACAGATCACATACGGATCTGTTGCATAGGGTCACAGGGTACACGCACATTTTGCGCTTACCTGAACGGAGCAACTCCATCAGAATAAGATGGGCTAGGGCATCGTGGCAAATGCAGTGCTGAAGCATGAAGTGAATGCTACTACACAGGAAGGGTTCTGAGTCAATCCGGTTGATTGTAATGAGCTCTGTACGTACCGTTCTTCAGACGTAGAGCTGATTCAATCTGCTTACGCTATCTGCTAAACTCTTCCCAGAATCTCCAAAGAAAGGTAAAGTGTTTTCTTTGTCCTTTTATGTCTTGTCCACGGCGAAAATGGTTCGTTGAGACCTCTTTGACGAGAAACGGGTTGTACACATAGAAACCTATTGGAGAGCGAGGGTCGCAGGTACCGACATCAGCAATGATCACATCAGAGTATCCAGTTCTGTAGCGGAGGGGCACTGTAAATCATGCCCGGCACCTTGTTTTGTTTATGGCTTAGTGTTCTTCTGGGGTCGAGCGTCCTTGAGACATCCTTCGAAGGGACATCTTAAGGTGTGAGGAATGTTGAAAACCGCACTCCGGCAATACAAGAAAGCTAATTATTGTTGCGGAATTGCAGGTAGACACCCACTTCACGAGAAGTAAGTTTTCTAAATGGACGTAAGCACTTGATATGCACGCATATCAGGGAATCTTCCGGCTGATGGGCAGCAACATTGGCATTTATAGGAAGTGCATATTGTTTATAACAGTTTTTTATAACTATCTTTATACCATACTTTATACTGGTTAGTACTTTCGTGGGCTTAAGCTTATAAGAATTTCAGTACGTTCAAGTTGTGTACTTGATGTATGATTTTAAGGCCTGAAGAAGCTGTTACACAGCGAAAGCTTGCCAATAAAAGTATATGATTGAGCCTTCAATGTTCAATTTTTGAAGAATAACTATCTTTGTTGAACTGCCGGGCAAAGCCCTAGCGTGGCCGCGAACATGCTTCGAGACCATAATTTCAAGTAGGATCTCTGGCCAGTACTACTATAACGTAGCAGCATAAGTATTTGACCATTCGACAAAACTTTGATTTAGCCATACCTGTAACGGATGTAGAACCACTGCAACTGACCAAAGCACAACGAAATTCATTACCTGAACATGACTACTTGTGGTAATCTTTTGAAACCGTTTCGAAGAGACATAATGAAATGATCAGAGACATAAGTGAGCGTTCGTCTTGGTACCAGGAGGGTACTGCCATGCCCGACGACCGAAGCAAAAAATTTTTGGACCGAATGCGCAGCGATGCAGTAGAGAAGCCGAGAAATTGCGCGAAGATTACGAAGATTACATTAGATGGTGTGGCCACATACTTCCTACAAATTATGCATCCCTGAAACATTTTTCGTCTATAATGACAGCGGTCTAGGAGACTATTTGATTATTATTAATATTTTTTCATGGGCTTGAAATCACATTATCCAGAACCCACCCTTTTCGAGAGCTTTCAGTCAGAAATTTGGGCCAGAAAAGCCATGTCAATCTGCGCTGCAGAATACATTACTTCCGGAGAATGCGTGGGTTGTAATCCAATATTATGGAATCTTTCTGAATTTAGTACCGTCACTAGACAAGGAAAACCAGGTCCATCAGGTAATCATAATGAATTTGGTACACTGTTATGGTGTGACTAAAAAGCAATTCGTTGTTTCGTAGCTAGTGACAGTGAAAGGGCGCCTTTTATGCTTCTCAACCCAGAGGGAGCAGTGTCCCGCCCCCTGTCGTTATAAGTCATAGAGAATCATAATCGAAACTATCTCTAGCGCTATCGAACTCCATCCAGCCACTACACATCAAATCATCCAGTAAGCTCTCTCAGCGACGGCAAAAAAAAAAACTTAATGTTGTTCGAATTTTCGAAGGCATCCAGGCAGAAGAATACTATAGGCAGTTGTCTTGGCTTGTTCGAGCCGTGTTAACCAAAAAGCTCGAACCCAACTTGGAAGGAAGAATCTATGTAACGCAGCGAAATTAACAACGGAGTGAGTGAGGGTAGCCTCGAACGACGGGACACAGAGTTGCCAGCAAGATGTTGTGCAAATGAATTTAGACGATCAGGATAGTTCTGATGCTTCCATTGTGGTAGGGTAGTGCGGATTGTGTGTGCACTTCATTATATTCCTTCGGGTTTTACTCGGTGGCTTGGCATTTTTCCGTTTTCTTATCTGTATACGAAAACGATGGGATTTGGAACTCGCAGGTCTAGAATGTGTTGGGCGGAAACACGCTATACAAAGAAGTATCATCTCTTTCTTCCACTTTTCTTTTTCCTTTACTCTTCTGTCGAAGATCATGTTCCCAATACTGCTAGGCATCAATGACTACTATGTGTTCACATAACTGGCTCTAATATTTTTGACCTTGTCGTAAGGTATATAGCAAAAGTGTGCTATTATTAACCTGTTAAAATAAAGTGAAAATGACACAGTAGTCAGCGATACAGCTAGGAAATATGGTGCGCATTGGCCTGTTAGGTTGTTCGGAAAGCAATGCGATTCCGAGATGCTATGCATACTAGAGAACCTTCTACACAGAAACTTCTTTCAAAACGTGGAACAATCGACATCATTGACAAGCCTATTATATCTTCTCTCATTTGGTAGGGGTACATTTTGATATGACTTGTTATCTTGAGTTTTTTTGTAGCTTTGAACTGAAGATATCAAGGCAATAACACGGGCAAGTTTATTCAAATGTGCCGATTCTCCAAGCAGTTCCTAGACCTGTCGAAATATTGATGGGACAAGGAAGCATCAATAAAAGCGTACGGAGAAGTTTTACCATAAGTAGCAGTAGGACTAGAAGCAAGCATTAAGGAAATATTCAGCTTCGGAAGATAAAGGAGAGCTGAAAAGCTGAGTAAGTGGTGACCGCATCCCCTGAGCAGCTGCAAAACCATCTTTTTAAGGTGACGTTTCCTTTCATCCTACATAACAAAATCTACCAGCATACAAGATGCGTAGAAGAACCCATCTCACCAATAGCTAAAAGGCAGGGGGCACTATTGCACTATTACAACCCCAGTGGAGGTGAGATGGGTCCAAAAAAAATTTCGCTGAAACTGCGCTATTTGGTTATCGAGAGTCCTAATCACGAATATGACCTCCGTTTTTGGCGGTGACGCCGAATTGAAGCCATTTGGCGCTATCTGGCGCCAGTTGGCGCCAAAGTGTTTCCACCAAATTCGCTGTAGACTTGTGCATGGGTGTTATTTGGGACCCTGATTACGGATCTTGCATTCGTTGTTAACATTCGCACTGTTTAAGGCATACTTTCTGCTTTCCTGAGCTCTCTCACTTATAGTGCCTAGGACTGAGCCTGGGAGGGAGGTGAGGCCATAGAGTGGTAGGCCACGCAGCGTTTGGCAAATGTTGAAGGGTGTGGGATCGCAGAGTAGTTGGCTTACTCACTTAGGAGCCCTTCTTTCTCCAAAGGCTTAGTCCTGATTGTGATCTAATTAGTGAGAGGGCGCAGGCAAGCAGGAAATAGGCGCCGAGTAGCATAAACGACAGAAACAAATGTCATATTCATAATCAGGACTCCAAATAACCACCATACGCAAGTTTACAGCAAATTTGGTGAAAACACCCCTGACGCCTATAGGCGCCTAATGACGCCAAATTGGCGCCAGCGCCAAAAATGGAGGTCATATTCGTGTTCAGAAGCCTCGATAACCCCTCTGGCGCAAGTTTCAGCGAAAAAATTTTTCGACTCTCACCCCAACTGCTGTTGTTATAGAGCAATACTGCCAGGCAGGGTGAGGCGGAAAAAATTCTCCTGAAGTTTCAAGAGATAGTAGAGCTGATCCACGTGAATTTGATACAACACCAATTTCTGTTTAGCATACCGATAAAATGCTCTAGAAACACGTGACATACAAATATCTGTTTCCCACGCCGTACTTGTTGGACCGCTGGCCAACCGTTTCCTCCTTTCCCGAATTCTCGACAACTCTTCGTATAAGAAACACTTCAAAGTTAGAACTGATGTGGAAATGATGCTCGACGATATCGTCGCTTTTAGAAGCGCTCATTAAACAGAAAAGACATCGAAAATTGAGAAGATGCACACTCGAGACACTTGAGTGTGCTCAAGTGTTTTGAGTGTGCATCTTTTCAGAAAATTATTAGTTTACAACAGTTTTTCTTGCGAATAGAAATGTTGAATCAGGGTGTGGAAATGCCCCTTCGGAAATAGAGGTCGAAAAACAACATTTTTTTCCGAACAACCTGATACTTTATAAATAGCTCACAATCCAGATCCATTGTCTCAAATTGAATACCTCCATCCAAGACAAGCCTCGGATGTAGTAGCCAACAAAGAGAAAAAACTTGATCGTTTGACGTCAAATACCTCTTGTTCTTGCTAGTCTTATTCTTTTATCGGCATCTGGCTCAATTTTCTCTAAAACTTAAATTCGATCAGCTTGTTCGGGAAAAAATATGTGGAAGATACGCTCGCTGCAATTTGGTCACCTTTACATTAAAGCGAGGGATTACGATAAGATTGGACTGGGTTCTTGGTGGAAGTGGGGATGCCGAACAACGCCCCAGTGGCGAGAAAAGCAGTCTGAGTGAGCATGCAAAGAACTACGAAATAATAGACAACAGAATTGACAGAGGCAATAAAAGCAATAAAGGCTGAATTTCGTGTAGACATGACTTTCTTTAATAAACTTTCTCGCTCGGGAGGTAGTAATGATTGTGGTTGTTTGCGCGTGACGGATTCTACAGTAGTCTAAATATGGAATCATATAAAACTATACCCTTCAAATTTTATTTATGCCCTAATGCCGTTGCTAACCAACCGTTTCTTGATGCCATATATCCATTTTGAAGAGCTGATGGGATGACATTCCATTCCTTCTGACGCAACAGATTTTTATAGTCATTGCGACCTTGATTAACGACGATAAACGTAGGTCAGAATCAGACCTTCGTCTCGTCTGGAGCGTTGTCCATGGTGATGTCGTTTTTCCTCTATGTACATAGTTGGGTGCTGCTTGTGACGTGTAAGCTTGGAATGGCAGTAGTGTAATGCCTGTCAAAGTCTAATTTTTAGGAAAACCGTTGCCCAATAAAAGCTAATGCAGCTAGTGACTGGGTTCGCGCAACGCTGACCCTACGACTTCGCGTATGCAAACGTGTGCTATCGTTTTTGCATGGCCGGACCGACCAGCTTTAGACGAACCAAAACACTCACCGACACCAACAGGATTAACCCCAATGATAATATGTACTCACATCACAACACATCTACCGCGCCTATCAATATGGCAGTTAGGTTTGTATCGTTCTCTTATATTTATCGCCAAACTGGTTAGCCCACTTATGCATGTGTATGGGTGGGAAGTTTGAAGAAAGGGGAGTCTCTTTTGCTCCATCCGTGGTTCTGGGAAGCGGTCAATTGGGCTCCTTAACACCAAAGATAAGATAATATGTAAGACTCGTTTTAAGGGTTTGTTTTTAGATGAAGACCTGTGTGTCCCAACACATCCTGCTCACATCTTAAGCAGTTCTGGCACCTGGCCACATGCTCTAGAGCTCCTCCACCCCTAGTCCCAGGCAGTGGTGAGCATACTCCTCGTTCAGGACCATTGTTGGACATCAACGAGCGGATGCGGGCTAAAATGTAAAAGCACTGAATACTTTCACACAAATCTAGGCCAAATTAGGTGCTGAGAATTCATTATAACACAATCTCGATTGTTATGTGTCCGAATTCACGGTATGTCGTTGGTTCTTTTGATTCCGTTCTGGCGAAATTTCTTTCGAAGATCAACCGGCCTAACTATCAACAACCATCGCGATGGGTTCTCAAGATGGGTACCGCACAAATTGCGCGAGTCCGACAAAGTGCTGAGGAACAGCGTAATGCACCTCACTGCTTCGCGCCCCCACAGAAGGGATCCCGTTAAAGACAGGACACGTGCCGGAGACAAGAGCTGGCTTCTTTATGTTGAACATACGCGACGTCGCCAGAGGCTCCCCGCGGGTAACCCCTTCCAAAACAGCCGAGAAGAACTTTACAACAGTAAGGTCCTGCTTTGCTGTTGGTGGGATTCTGAGGTAATGCCTCATTTTGAGCTACATTATGGCCAAAAATCAACTAGCAAACGGTTTTCGGAGGTTTTCTCATCTGAAAATCACTGGATCGTCTCCAAATTTGTAACAGTTATTAACAGAGTTTTTTCTGATCCGCACAAAGATATCAACCTCTGGCTTAAACCGTGGTTAGAAAAATTATAGGTTTTTCGAATTTATTCAAAGTAGGTGAAAGACCACATCATCCGTTTATTCAGATAAAATAACGGATAACCCAACAGAAAAATCATGTAAACAGTCACAGACACTGAGTAAGTTTAGAACGTTGCCCAGGACTCTCTAAAGTCTTCAATAATGAATTGGATCAAATGCGGAGTCAATTGATGAACTCGCTTTCTAGTGGGACATCTTCTTCCACTTCCCTTCAAATGGGACTAGATTTTCGCTTATATTAGTTCCTCTTTTAACCCTTTGACGACAATGCGGTTTTGCAGGTAGCGGGCTCATGGGACCACGCCTCTTTTTGGCGCGCCCAACTCTCGCTAAATACTGGGCAAAAATGGTTCTAAAACACTTTTCCTGTCGGATTTTCGATTTTAACAATATGCCAAATAAAAAGCTGTCCTAAACTTTCAAAATATGTCTTGCCGAAAAAAACTTCAGAAGTCATGTTTATAGTGTAGTTTTTGATACTATGTATTCTAATCTCTCCCTGTGTCTGAATACTATGAAAAGCAAAAGACGTGCTGATGAGTAGTTAAGTTCCAGCCAAACAGTGCAAAACCCTAATTAATTTGTGAGCGAGCTAAATCCCACATTCTAAAATTTCATATAATTTGGCTCTTATCGAATATTTCTCTGAACCAATAAACAAGTAGATATTATGAAGCATATTTGCGATTACAGTTATGCTGATAATGTTTAACATGCGCAAATACAAAAATAATGAAGTGGCTCCCACCGGTGGGTGCCATTGTCCCACGCACAAGTGTTAGTGGCACCCACCGGTGAGTGCCACTGTCGTGAAAGGGTTAATGACATACGACTTTCTAGTTCTTTTCTCAGTGGTTCTATAATGCTTGGCTCAGAAGATGGTCTGGCTGTCTATTGAAAGCACTCCATGCTGTCAGTCCCCTGCATGTGAGAGGTTTGATGCTTAAGGTCCTGCTAAGAGACAACGTCAGGTCGTGCGACAGCCATAAGCTGGTATAGGTTACTAAGGTTCTGAAACGACGGGAACACAATTATGATGTTTGGCAGCAAGGGTACTAGTACTTCACGGCACCACGAAAGGGATGGTTTGATCCGAAGAACCTGCTGCCAACGTGAAACTTGGCAGAAGATGACTTGATAAGGCTGCCTTGAAATAGAAATGGGACCACGCTACATGACTGAGGTAGTGATGAAGACAGGCGGACATATTTTAGACTGTGTTATGTATCCGTAGGCATGACGGTCGCACGACCCTGATCTTGTCTGTCAGCAGGCAAGATCAGGGTCGCTGTGCTTGTTACATGCAGGAGTGGTTTCATCAGCATGGAGTGCTTTATTGGATCAGTCAGACCAGTCTCCTGAGCCAAGCATTGCAGAACCACTAAGGGACGAGTTACAAAATCTTTTTCACTGAAAGAGTCACGAGTATGAGCGAAAATATATGCCCATTAGGAGTAATAGGTGCCCCATCCAGGGAGTGAGTTGTTCATTAACTGACCCCGCATTTAGGTCCAGTTCATGTATTGAGAACTTCAGAATGTTCTAGGCAATGTGATAGACTTGCTTAACGTTAGTGATTGCTCACTCTATTGTTCTGTTGGGTCATACGTCATTATATTCGAATAAACGGGTCACGTGATCTTCCATCTGCGTTTTATAAATTGGAAAAAACTCGAATTCTTTTGACCACGGTTTGAGCAGAAGGCATATTTTGTGTGATTCAGAAACATTCAGTTAATAATTATCACGAACATGGAGATGAACCAGTGACTTTCAGATGAGGAAACCTCAGAAAACCGTTTGGTGATTGATTTGTGGCCACAACTGTTCTTGCTATCGGCTTCACCGTGACCGCCGAGGTACACGCTTCTCAGCTTCGATGGAGACGCCCGAAACGTGACAAAATTCACCTACTTCGCGACAATGCTCATCAACACGTTGCGACGACGCGACATTGTCTCATCAAAAAACTGCTGAGCTTGTAAGGTAAGTACTACCTCATCCACCTTATTTGCCAGACCTAGCCCCATCCCACTACTATCTGTTTCGTGCCCTCAAAGCAGCAGGGCTTCTGCCCTTGGTACTAATGGTGTGTAGCGATGCGCTGGCCATAGTCAAGAACATAAGAATTATGAGTGATCAAAAATTCACTTCGAAAAGCCGCTAGGAACGGAGCTGAAGGGCTTCAAAGGGGACGTGGTGGCCAATTGGCAGCAATGCATTCGACTGTTCAGCACAGTACGCGCACCGCGTATATAACCACTTGCCGCACGTGTATACGCGACGAGTGATTAGATAGCAGAGAGAGTGTCAGAGTCCAATAGGGCAAGTGATGAGCGTCGGAAACGGATGGGGCCCTTTGGTTTGAAACCAAAGGGCAAGTAGTTTTTCGAGTATCACATGGTTTCGTCTTCATCCGTGCTCCACTGACCATATCTACCCTTATTCCCGATAAGCTACATTTTGATTGTATAAGCCTTTAATGCGCTAACTAGTGTCTTTATGTGGCTTACCTATAGCTAGCTTTGACTTGCGTTATAAGAAAGCATAATGGAATGAGCGCCTCGACGACAAATTTCATCAATTTCTCCCAGACGAGAGACATCAATGGTGTCGTCGAATTACCAGCTGTTTGATGGAGAGGAATCTGCTCCATAATAACCAACATGGATTCTCGCGGCGCAAGTCCACTCTGTCTGCTCTAATGTCCACTATCCCTATCTGGCAAAAGGAAATTTATAAGGGGAATTTCGTTTTAGTCTTTTACATAGATTATGCCAAAGCTTTTGATTCTATCTCCATTCCTTTACTACTGAAGAAGTTGAAAGCATACGGTATCTAGGGTCGGCTCCTTAAATTTTTGCAATCATTTTGAGTGACAGGAGCCAGGGAGTACACATCAACCAGTCACGTTCTCATTCCTACAATACTCCGAGTGGCGTACCTGCCTTTGGCCATTCATGTTTAGTCTTTTTGTGAGTGACCTAATAGATTCCATTCCTTCGGGCGCCATTTGCAGTCTATATGCTGATGATTCGAAAATCTTCACAATAAACGAGTGCCACAAGCTCCAGGTCGCTATAAACTGTCCATACTTGGTCTAAAAAGTGAAATTTGAATATATCCCTTTGAAAAGCGGCAATTATGGGGCTTGGTTTACCCAAGCCTTACATTCTCGATAGAGGACGTACCGCTTGCTCGAGTTCACCTAGTTCGCGATCTTGGTATTGTTTACAGCGACAAGCTTGACTCTGATGAATACATATATGGAATAGTTGCTAGTGCAAGCTGCAGAGCAAACTTCATTCTGAGAGCATTCAAAATGCGCGATCCGATTCTGCTTTTTCGGCTATTCAATCTTTACGTTCGCCCAATACTGGAGTATTGTTCGCCGATATGGTCACCATACAAAAAGTCTCTTGTTGATGGAATTGAGAAAGTTCAGAGAAGTTTTACCTACCGCTGTTTCGTGCGTAAAGGAGTGTCGCTCTATATTAAGATGAGCGACTTCTCAAGCTGGAAGGTGAATCGCTCGAGTTCCGACGTAAGTTGATGGATTTGATCGGACTTATGTATAAGCTCACAAATGACGAAATTGACTAGAGGCTGACAGACTTCTTTGAGATGTCCCCATTGATCGGAATATCTCGAGGGCACCCCTATCGCTTGCGTCCTGAAAAACCGAACACGCGTGCACACGAAGGCGCGTTCCCTGTTAGAGTCGTTCCGCTCTGGAATAAGCTTGATTCAGATTTTTTCACTTGGAAACACTTGAAAAGGTTTCAACTTCAATTGTCGGTGCGTCTTAAACAACATCTTAGTGCTCCAGAAGCGAGTTGGAGATTGTTTGCCATCAGGAGATTTCGTAACATATGACCCTGCAGCACTGCTGGTGCGCCTCATAGCGCAGTGCCAGAGTTCGCCGATCAGAGGAGCGCCCTGCCGCCTACAACATAATCCTTTGTCCAGCTTCCTTGTGGGAGGGAATCGGACAATGCAAACCATCCACTTTCTGAACATCATGGGTCACCTGCACAAAAATGTAAGTGGTTGTGAAAATCTTAAGGCCCTCTGGCCAATACAGATATTCTTTCGTTTCAGAGCCGTCAACTTCTCTCGCTTACCTATCACTAACTCTTCATGCCGGTATCTGTTTCCTCTTACTACTGTGCTGATATTCCCTTATCTGTATTTGTAATTTCTCAAATATGAGCATAGCCCCATTGTACATGTCCAAATCTCCCGCCTTCACCCCACCTCGTGGTCCTAGGAGGAGTTGGCGAACCTACTAAGTTGATATCCGGAGCCGTCGTGCGCCCGCGGCTTGTATGTTGGCGGGCCATTGCCCTTCGCCTCCTTAAGAAAGCCATCCCCCTATTACTTCATTATTTGTAACTGCAAATGCTACATTATGTTCTAATTATTTGCCTCCATTTATTTATTCTTGTATTCTTGTCATATGCCTATTGTAATTTCGTTGCCATTCATTGTAGTTTGTCAACCATTGTAGTTTGTCAACCTAACCTTGTATTATACAATAGCTATAAATAAATAAATAAATAAATAAATAAATAAATAAATAAATAAATAAATAAATAAATAAATAAATAAATAAATAATGAGTGTCCCCAAGAGGCCCATCGCAAAGGAAGAGACGCAGACGATGCAAGGGATGAGTCGCAGCGCATACTGTAGCAGTGCGTCAGGGTAAATAGAGTGTATCATACTACGTCTCATACCTCACTGCACGCGCTGCGAATTTCCAATATGGAAACATGTTTCAGTGTGTGGCGGAACACAAACACTGAGCAGCTTTCTTTTTCGATCGGTACTGTTCTCCTTTTTATTCATTAACAAGTCAATCAAGTCAATCAGCACCTAGTAATTCACACATGAAACCTATCTTCTTACCCGCTTTGTATCGGGAAATGCGCCTTCAACTGCACTGCAATTCATAATTATAAATAATTATAATTCCACCTAAGAATTTCCCAAAATCTCACAAATCTAGATGTTCAGAGAAAGCTTCAGTGTGACAATGTTACAAATACAAATGCGACATTGCTACAAATCTCAACTCCGACTTAAGATACAGGAGTATTTTCCAATAATTTCTGTGTAAAAGGCCACTTGGCCTTGGTTCCAGAATTATAATTCCACCTCAAGCTTTTTGATTACGTTTCACCTCTGTTTCACAAAACTTTTCATTGTGGTAACGCTTTGTTTTTCAGAGATTTCAACTGATATGGAGTTCAGAAGAGCGGCAAAGAACACTTTCTTGCTCTTTAATTGAAGCGGAGGCCGTGTTGCAAGAGGGACATCCACTTTTGCCAAGCCGTCTTCTATCATCGAAATTTTTCAAAACTATGTGTCTTAAAGGCAAAATTCAGGATTGAATTGATGAGTAGTCTACCCAAATGTGAAAGTAGGAGTAGGAGGTGGACCGCCAGTGGA
>KZ345388.1:108425-125726 GCA_002352805.1 Teladorsagia circumcincta
CGAAAGAAAGGGCTCCCATATCTCGAGTTCTGGCCGTTTTTCGTGGTTTCGCTTTTTTATTTATTATTTATTTATTTCAATACACTCAAGGTGCGCACACAAAAAAAAGAAAAATAGTGGAATAAGAACAGCTGCACTTGGGTCCACCATTGGTACTGAAAAAGCCAGATAGCAAATATACTGGGTGTGTTGTGCTCTCCTGGGTGAGGTGTCGAAGAAGCGATGTAGCAGAAATTGTGTAAATACTAGGGTCACAGGCATAAATATGTATTTTAATTTTTTTTGGCATCAACGAAAAACTGTCATAATACAACATAAGTCATGACAGAGTTAACTACCAAATAAGATAACCAAGCCTGAGACCGTAGCATACAGGGCTGATGCAAGTAGCATCTCATTAACCTAAACACAGACCACAGCAACTGGCTCAGTGGTGCTTACTTGGCAGTTGACTTTGTTTATTATATATGTGTTGTTTCTGTGTAATGTCTCGTCACATCATTTACGTCAAAAGAATTCGTGCGCACTTAGCACGCGGAGATATCAACACTGAATCAGTGAAGATAAAAAAGGGGGACCGAGTAGGTACGTCACCTCATAGGATAGTCACAACACATTACGGATAAATTTAGGAATAAATCAGTGGATTTGATACTTTTTTATATTTTTTCTGGTACTACTCACCATCCCTACCTTAATTTGGAATGGGTTGCGTTTTCATCGCAAATTCTGCCTTTAACAGGATTGTAGTGGTCGCAATCCAATGCTCAATCGTGGCACGGAAATCGTATAAGGATGACTTCTATACCTGGCGACCAGTATCTCGCGTTTCGTCGAAACACAGGCACTGACGAGACCGTTTGCCATGGTACCGAGAGATTAGGAATGGACCCTGGGAAAGGAATCGCATGTTCTTCCCAGATAAGAGTAGGTTCTGTGTGCGTAGTGATTCTGGTCGCTATGACATCGTAGCCGCTGCTTCCACCAGTAGGCAGGGCAGCATATGTGCTTTCTAGAAATTTTTGCAACTGGTTTATTAAGGCTCTGTTATTAAGCCTTCTGGATGAGATTTTTCAGTACGCTTTTACCCAAATTTTGATGATGGGATGTTTTTATATTCAATCTTCAGAGAACGCGTTATCACTAATTTTTTTTGTCAAAAGCGCAAACGCCACTCTTCTTACATCCTCACTGCCAAAGTTTGAGGATATTCAGTTCGAACTCAGTCTTCAGAAAATGACATAATACTTAAAGGGAAACTCCGGGATAAAACTGTTTTGTTATTACGTTTGTAAGTGACAGTATAGATGTAAACTGTAACGTCAGTAAGTAAAAAACGGGAAGAAAAAATCGATAATAACGAAAATAAAGTCTTTCCTGTAGTAGCGCGAAACCAGATAGCGCTGATATGTGGGCGGGCTCAATGATGTTGGGCGGGGGCATTGCCGCATCCTGGAGTTCTAGCGCCTCGGCCATGTTAGATGATCGCGGAAGTTGTGTACGTCCCTTCCTCTTGCGTTTCCCTGCATTTTTGCCAGGGGAAGGCTTCATTTTGACCGGGAATCCCTGCCCTTGCCTTTAACATCACTAACATATGCTTTAGCGGACAAGCATTACTTCTGTAAAATCAATCGACTCCCTCCGCTATAGGGGTAAATCAAAAATATGGCTCAGCCACAAAGGAAATATAGAGAGAAGCAGATGACAAGAACAGTAACCAAGATTCAATGTATTTACAAATCACAACATCACATCAGCAGTCTAACAAATTTAATCCCAAAGAAACATTTAGAGCATTCACAAAAAGTTAACTAATTATAGCGTGGTCCAAATGTTGCGGAATTAATTGATGTTGATTAGGATTCAGTCAAATGTGGGTTAGACCCCACACTCACTTGAGCATACATAAACATGTGGTAGCACTACCGATATCGCCCGCTGCTGTGGATCCACAACCATTTGCACTCATTAATAGAGCTAAATTTCATAGGAATAAGCGATGACACGCTTAAGAGGCACTTCTTGAAAAGGTATTCCAGGCATGGCCTAGTGGTATCATATGCGTGTAATCATGCGGGCAACCATGGTACTGGCAGCTGTCCGCTTTTCCATCTCTCAACTTGAGAGCTCCAATTGCCACTACGATCCAGTGGCGATACCGTACCTAAGTGCTGTCCACATTTCTTTGTATACCCAATGGATGTTCTATCGGGGCGACTTTTTTGATAAACGTAGTAATGAAGCTAACAAGGGAAGGATGGTAAGTCGAAGTGGCCGTTCGAAATAAGATATATACCACTTGATACGTCTTTGAACGCTGATTCTAAATGCGAACTTCCGAACGATTCTCTGAACGGAGTTATGAAGCAAAACAGCGCAACGGCAGTGGGCGGGACTCATAGTCAAAACGTCGTAGGATCGGTCACTTGTTGTGTTAACTGTCTCTCCATTCTCTAGAGAAACAGCTAAACGGCTTTACCTAGCCTATTTAACTGAATTCCT
Organism: Teladorsagia circumcincta; assembly: GCA_002352805.1. Taxonomy (NCBI): domain Eukaryota; kingdom Metazoa; phylum Nematoda; class Chromadorea; order Rhabditida; family Trichostrongylidae; genus Teladorsagia; species Teladorsagia circumcincta. Next base: position 110,928 of record KZ345388.1, read on the forward strand.
GAAGAAAGCAACACAGCAATTACTATAAGGGACCGATCCTTCGACATTTTCACAGTGAGTCTCGACCACTGCCATTGCGCTGTTTTGCATCATAACTCCGTTCAGAACTCGTTCAGCAAATTCGAAAGGCAGAGTTGGAATCAGCGCTAAAAAACGCACCGAGTGGTATACATCTAATTTCAAACGGCCACTTCGACCTAACATCCTTCCTTTTTTAGTCCTTCTCCCCCCCCCCCCCTCCCCCTTCCTCGTAGCGAACGAATCCACATCTTCGTTAAAAAACGAGAACCATAATAGCAACAGGAGACACAGTTGCTTAGAGGTGCAGTCCACAGTTACATTTCTCAGCGGTACAATCACTTCGGTAAGGTAACTGGCAGAATAGCCCGCAAGCAAGGTGTGCAAAAAAATTGTTCCAAAACCGTGGCTCAGTTCAGTGGCACAGCCCCGTCTACTATCCGCAATGCACGCCCCGAAAATATCGCACTCTTGCCAGCATTTCACTTTCTTCAATACAAGCTCGTCTCTCCATCGTTCTTGGTGACCACTTTTTTCGACCCAGATTCCTAACACACCAAATTAACTGCGAAGTGGAGGTCTTACTACTACTGTTTTCGGCAGATTCGTCTGATTTTGCTTACTAGCAGGAAAGGGAACTACATATCACCCACAGATCCATACTTGAACCCTTGCAGGCCATACCCTGCTACCATGCAATCTGCGGACCCAAGCGGGCCATATCCTGCTAAATTGGAATGTGCCTTTCAGCTTCACGAAACCACATTTTACGAACTTTTGGACCACACTATAATCTAAAAATGAGATCTAGTCCATGATCTCTTCGATCAATGGAATATCACAAATTCGAGATCGTTGCATGTTAATAATGACATGAAGGTCTTTTTGTACTTTTGCTTGACGATGCAGGATGTCGACCATGGACAGAAGGGCGGCGTAGTGAGCCGGCGCATTTGTCGCTCCATGTGTCGCCATGCAATAGGACAATAGCGTCGAGTTGAAACGACTGCGTTCAGCAGCGAGGATCCGTTGACCGTCTGGTGAAAGACCATCGACAGCTAAAATGGAATTGAAACAAACAACGCCGAATAATTGGAACACTAAATAAGCATAGGATGGCCAACGATGATCAGTTTGTTTAACCCGTTCGCGCCAATGTCAGCCACCGGTGGCCGACGCAAAGATGCTCACTTCGGACAATGTCATCCACCGGTGGCTGACATTGCGTAATCGCCTCTGGGCGCTGGTCCGAACAGGCAGTCTTTAAAAATGAGGCGCGGTCGCGATTGGGTGAAGATGTGCCACTTCTTCACGCCCTATCAGCATCTAATGAATGCATGACGTAGCAAATCCATAATAGCTAGTCAAGCTTAAAGATAACAGGAACCGAGATTTGGCTAGAGCTACAGAGTAAATTTGTCTACCGGGGGTCCGCAGGGCAAGTCGACGCGCACTAGCTCTGCAAACACCGGACTTCAGAAGAACGACATTTTGGCGTTCGTGCTGAGAGCGTCAACTATCGTGTAATTCCGAGAAGCACCACCGCAGGACTCCTTGTGTCACCTATTACTAAAACTCTGTACACTGATATTATCCCAGCCAGGTACGAGAGGGATTCATGGTAATAAAATCACACTATTCGCAAGAGAGCCAGGTTGGGGTTATGGCGAGATTAATCGCGTCAGGTATGACAATTTGTGCATTTTTCAAAGTCGAACGATAAGAAACAAACTGGCATTGCAGAGCAGAAGTGCTTTCAGTAGGACGTATTCCTTCTTGTCGAATTTGTGGCGAATAAGCGGTTCAATAGCGATTTTGAAGAACTCATTCCCGATGCTGATGTTGTCACTGAAAATAGGAATGAACGTCCGTTGTTCAAATCACTATAAAAACAGAACATCATAGTGATAAAAGTATATACCATGACAGCTCAAACGTACACTGGTGGGCAAAACTTAGGGGATGTATCAAGTCAAATAACCTAATGTCATATCTGTGGCCCCTGGCTCACTGGATTAAGATCCATCAACCATGAACTGACCCATTCATATTGGGAAGGATTACAAGGATTTCCGGGAGGGATACCTTTAGGATGAGAAATTTGTTATATGGACTGTTACATGAGTAATGTCTTCTTAGGGTAGACTATTTCGTCTAGGAATCCCACGTTCTCATATCACCCAACGAAGCACTCGGAAGAGAATCGTCTGCTGAACAAAACGATTTAGTGAACTCTTTCCTAGATTCAAATCCGTTGAGTTTCCAATTTGCAAGGTGGGAGGTTGGAGAAAGTTAGCCAACCAGCACTGCATCTACAGACTTTGTTTTCTATCAGAACAAACCAGTCGAGGACGTATTTCATACTTTCTCAAGAACAATTGGTAACAGTCCACTATTGGGATGTCAACAAATCAAGTTGTCCCTCCCACAAATTCGGTTTTCCCACCGGAACTCGACGGTTGACCGCTTGTATTAGGCCGGTCAAAAAGTATACGCCGTTTTTAGCGCCTAACTTTGAGACATCATAACTCTGCTGAAACACAATCTTTGGACCTGAAATAAAAGCAGTTATATTCAACATATCGTTGCCAATATTAGCCATGCTAAGCCTTCCCATTTTGACAGAAATTCAAATTAGTGTAAGTAAAAATCTGAGGCCAGGCAAATTCGACATAGTCCAGTTCTCAAAGCGATTTCTCCTCCATGAACTAAGTTGAAGAGCGGAAAACCGGTAGTTCATCAGGGATATACCTGGACTATATGGAGGATTGCAGAAGAGCTCTAAAGTTGTTTCCACACAAATTTTACACAACGCGCTTTGCAGTGAACCGTCCAGCGCTATCGCGGTCAAGGATCGAACCTCATTTATTCCTCAAAGCAAGCTATCATTTCCGCAATTCCACATTGATCATGTCCTATTCCCTAAAGCAGAACTCCGTTGTGGTCGACTGACTCGGTTCATGGGCCTTGGAGTGAGCTGCGCCATCAGACATTGGGGAAAATCCCTATTGTGAATGCTATGGGTTTTGTGATGACCCAAGGAGACCCAATCGTACCCACCCATTCAGTAACCCTTTCATTACTAGCGTGCAGAAGCATTAAATTATGCCACCCTATTACCCATCCTGGAAGCGGTTCCTTCTTTCTGCAATGTGGAATTCAAGTACACACCCATGCGCATCGCAACGATTTGAGCTGCTAGCATGGGTCAGTTCGATGGACAGATTTACAACGCTTTCCCTCCTTCCTCATAGCATTCATGCAGCCATGTATGATACCAACGGAGTACTCATACTCTCGTGCCACAGCAGTAGTTGAGCGTCTGTGATAAGGTAGCTTTGTTTATTTCTTACAGTTCTCTATAGTAAGGGCGGTCGTTTTCCCACGTGCATCACTTTCAAACTTTATTTCTCCAGACTCAAGCCTGGCGAGCTTCTCCCATGTTGTGTGATTTCTAGGAGCATTCTTCCTTAATGCAGGAGCCATACTGTTGGTTAACCTTGACGTGTCTCTTCCATGTTTGAAGACATAAAGTGCAGCAGCCGAAAATAACGATTTTCCGTAGCTCAAAAAAAGAGGTTAGAATGACGGAAGTTTCCGGAACTATTTCAAGTTTTCGTATAGATTTGAAAGAGCACAGTTTTCTCTACAAAATAACACAAAAACTGTTTAAGGGGTTGCAAAAGAACCTACTTAAAAAAATGCAGGGAAGTAGTCAAGGTGCGAAACGGCGGATACTTTTTGACCGACCTAATATTTACCCTCAAGATGGAGCAAAACTGGGGAAAAGAAGTCATAGCCAAGTACAGGCTGAAGTGAAAGAGATTTCGAGGAAAATCTGCTTGTTGAAAAAAATCTGCTTGTTGCTTGTACGTAACAACCCAATAGCTAAGTCACAATGCAACAGCTCTAAAGGTGGAGTTTACGATGAAAAGGGAGCCCACTGGAAATCAAGTTAGAGTTGGTCAGTGGGGCAGGAATGGAGCAGGGAACCACGAGAAACGGCCCTGAACCCAAGCAATGGAACCGCTTCTTCGCACCTTGATTTATGCACGGATGCAACTCTAATCAGTGCACCCCTCTTCAATGCTAACGTTCTCTCTTCTGAGCGGCCGGCTCAGACGGCGAGAGGGTGGGCGTGCCGCGACGGAAGCGGCCAGAGAACAGCGCCGAGAGAAAGGCCCTCGACCTTACCAATCCTCCTATAACAAAGACCCACGGAGTGGGCCAAGATAAGAGTGAGGAAGGGTGAGCGCGGTCTTATCTACTATCTAAGAGGATGAAACCACTGGTCTGTACGTCGAAGGCCTGTACCTGTCGCTGTATAGGTAATAGGTATACCATCCAAATGCCAATACAATCCTATTATAAAGGGAAGTAGAAAACGTGACGCATCCCACAAGAGATCGACCTAACTTGAAGCTCCTCCTCCCCCCTCTAGCTCTTTAACTGATACTGAATTTTTGCAGGTTTCAGAGGGTAATGAGAGCTCATATCGTTTTGCCCCAATCATTCAATATTGTCGGCAAGTGATTTCAGCACGCGTCATTTGCCATGGCTCTCACGCGCCAGGGAAGCTCGTATGGACCATGTTGGAACGCGTTGTTTAGCTCAAAACCAGCTCACATTGTAAGGGTAAGAATAGAAGGAACAATACTTTCTCAAAACGTGTATGAAACTGTTGGCATGTGAGTACGCTGCAATTGAGCTCGTTCAGGTGAAAGATGTTCAATGATGTGAATATCTCACGAAGTTCTGCGCAGGAAGGTTGATTATTACTCTTGTGTTTCCCTAAGCAGGTAATTCAAGAGCTAATTGGTGAAACAAATGCGGACATTTTGAACAGCTTTGATCAACCCTTGTAAGATGCGACACCCATTCGATTTCGCTTAGGATTGCAGAAGCGCTCGAGAGCGTGTTTGGACCATCCAACGACTTTCGACGTTCACCATCGGATACCCATCTTGCAAGATCATCTTCCCAAGAGTTTGGATAAGTTTGGTCTCATCAACCGATATCCGATGGAGAAGAGGCTTGATTGGCATGGACCAATTTACCCCTTTGACTACTGGTGGGGCACATGTGTCCCACTTCCGTAATCAAGGACACTACCACAGTTTCAGGAAATATTTAGGCAGGAGCGTCCATTTGATGGTTGAATTCTGCACATATAGAAGCTTTCTAATGCTCACTGTGACAACTAATCGTCAGAAACTAAAGCGAGTCATCCTGCTAAGTTAATCTTTGACTACTGGTGGTACACATGTGTCCCACTTCAGTAGTCGAAGACACTACCACAGTTTCAGGGAATATCGAGGCAGGAGCGCCCAGTTGATGGCTAAATTGTGCACATATAAGGCTTTTTAACCCATAACGGACGGCGGTGTTTTTGCGTGAGCGAGCCTGTGTGCCGGCCGGCTTTTTTACCGCCTCTCGCGCGTGCGCCACATGGTGGCGCACGCGCGAGAGGCGGTAAAAAAGCTCGTGCTCATGACGCCTGGAACCATGTTTTTGTGCCCGAACTCTCTGAACTAAAGGGAATTCGAGCAGTTGCCGCCCATGAGGTCCTCCATTCTGATACGACACTCCAGTGAGAGAAGGTTTAGTGAAAAAAGAAGGTACTCCAGATTTATTCCCGGACACCACGCGTCCAGCAACTATTAGATAAAGATGGTACATTTCTAGGGAAGGTACTGGATAGTGGACTACTACAAAGCCGATAAGCATGCGGAGAAATGGGAATATGCGATTTTGTGGCGAAAGCAGCACGTCATTTTACCGAAAGGGCCCAGAAAAACTTACGCGCAAAAAGTGAATCGGGTCGTTTGGAGAACACTCTGCGCGAGAAAATTCCTGCTTTCCCCTATTCTTATTCTTACTGATGACGAGCTCTGCGTGTTTTTGTGTCTTCCAAGTTTTCTTACGGGTATCCTTGCAACGGATTGCGTGCAGATTGATGTCTAATTTCCCAGAAATCTCTTTTCTATGGATTTCCTCTGTTCCTTTTCTGTCGTTACGATTAGCCATGACTTCTACGGTGTGGTTCTTTATCACTATTTTGAAGTGTGTTAGTTCTGAAGTTTTAGAACCAAAAGGGGTCGCAAAAATGTGGTGTGTCAATCTTATGAATCTCTCATAGAATACGAGGGGCCCCACATGCGCGATCCCGTGCAAAACGCGTTACCGCAAGATATTCAGTATGCGAGGTTTTCTCTTGTTTAAAATGGTTTCGAACGTACCATAGAAACTGTCGCATCTAATCGTTGTTGGAATGCTACATATCCTTACATTTGAAATTTAGCGAATGATAAGGAAGGGATTGTAAATGAAGGTGGTTTCATTGAGAATGTTGTAAATTTACCAACAATGGAGCTATTTTGGTCCTGGAAACATATGTTATTCTTCATGGCTGTTAGTGTATAGTGGTGTATATCTATTATTTGAAATGTTGGAAAATGAGAAAAAAATCATTTCGGAGGTCGTGCGCCACCATGTAGCGCACGCCGGCCCTCGGGCCCGATTAGGCGTGCGCCACCATGTGGCGCACGCCGTCCGTTATGGGTTAGTTCTTACTCGATAATTAATGGTCAGAAATGAAATCCAGTCAACCTGAGGTCATCCAGAAATTTCATGAAGATGAGCAACCTTGGGGACCACATGCCACTACAGTTAACAACGCGTCGGCGATGTAGATACTGCGCGATGTAAAAGAAGGAAAATCGTATTAAAATAATGTGTGCTCCTTGCAACGTCCCTTGTGTATATCATGTTTTACTCCGTACCATTCATAGATCATATGATGTTGACCTTTTTAACATCTTTTTTTTTGTAAAAATTTCGGATCATTGAAAACTTTAATACTGTAGTAATTTGTGGTTGCAAACGCGCACCAAATTGTCAATTTATTAAACAAAAAAAATCATCCGAGCGGAAATGGTGTGATGACAAGACGGGCCGCTACCACGTGCATGGTCGCTAGATCGAATCCCAGGTAACCCAACGTACACCAGCCAAATCTCCACAGATGGTTGTCTATTGCTGGGAGGGATAGTTGCAGCGTAGAACATATTAATAACTCAATGTGAAAAAAATCGTAGTCTAAGGGTTAAATCGTCAAAGTGCGGCACATCATGTTTTCCTTTGCAATAATTGCGCTTGTGTAACTGGCAATGATAAAAAAAACGTACAGAATCACCGCGGGAAAGAACAAAGGTACGGTTCCGTCCGGATGAATTACACTGTCCGCTTTCTGCTCGTATGAGAAGAACGCCTGCGTAACATTGAAACACTGCAGGATCACCGATTTCAATAAAATAATCTGAAAAAAACATAAATCAGAACTGATCTAATTAAGCAAAATGTTCAATCTTTTCGCAACTAAAGAAACTTTTCTGTCGAGAATCCTTCCACGATAATGCCCTTTACACTACAAACTACTCGCCATTTAAAGGCAGCGATTACGATTAAGAGGGAGCTTATCGGGGAAGCATATGCACCACACGATACAGTTACTTGGTTGCCGAGGAAGCGAATTGTGGCACCTCCACGACGAAAGGTGCGCTGGTTGCTGAGCAGGACTTTGAAAGCACTCCACCCACAAAAGCGATCCGCCCACCAGCATAGTTGGTGATTAGGTCGAGCAGCGTTGCCAGCAGCCGCATAAGTGGAGCAACTCGATTGGAGCGTGATTTGGCATGATGCCACCAAACGTGTTGTGGTGAACTCGTCGTTCATACGCTCGTTTTCTTGAGCTGTTTCCTGTTCATGAGCGAAAACCAACGGGCAAAAGGGGGTCCCGTTTTGCGTTCTTTTGACGGATTCCTCTGCTTTTTTTCGCCACTGGCGTTTTATTGAGCACCCCACGCCTCTCCTGAAGCCTTTTAGAAATATCGTAAAAGCTGCCTTTAAGGCGGCGGCCATAATAACTGAGAGAATACTGGTCAAAGTGGCTTTCATCGATCAAGTCAAATTCTGTGTACATCAGGACAAGTTCACGGACGATGAAGCGAATCTCTAAAATATTTGAAGCAGTCCCCCAAACGCAGTTGCAGAAACCTTCTCCCACAGTCCTTTTCCAGTCCGGTGAACCAACATGCCAACGCAGGTAAAATGCAGAAGGTCACTCAGTGACGGTCAGGCAACTTGAACTGTGCTCACGAGGGATAACTTCGAGAGGATATTTGCACGCCGACCCAGACATCATAGCAAGCTATCAGGATGGAGAGTTCTGATGAATTTCCTATTGCCTAACCCAACCTCGAGGTTTTAGCTGTCCAAAATATTACGAAGAGGTAAAATGAGGGAAAAATACTAGCCTTGATTTATCATATTTGCGTGCTGTCGTTTACAAGAACTCCGTTCATGTGTATGTGTATGTGTGTGTGTTTCAAGTGGGATGATTGGGTCTGATTCTCATAGCTTAGTTCTTACACCTTATTCGGTCAAAGTGGTAAACACAGCACGGTTGGGTCTCTTCATGTGTACAAACGGAGTTCCATGTCAAGACCTGCTATGAGTACTGAGAGAACCACACATAAGCAGCTAGGGTAGCGGCACATACTTAAGGGCAAAATTCGGGATAAGACTAGAGAGTTTCCTATTCAAATATGATGTATTGAGCGCTGAGTGAGATGCTAGTGAAGAAAAAAGCAGGAAAACCCGTGAAAGAAGCTTAAAATAGGGCACCCTCAATCCTTAGCTACTTACAAGCCAGGGCTGCGGAAGCGACGTCATCGGACGAGTTGTCCGCAAGTACTGGACGCGATCCCTGCATAGACAAGCTGGGTAGCTATTTTGCAATAAACGAAAATAGTGACCATTCGCATATAACACTGTCTGAAATGGAACACGCATCATTAAACCTACTAAAGAGGTCGCGCGGTCGCAGTACAGTTCATTCAGAAAAAAACATGATGTAAAGACAAAAGTAAATGGAGAACGCTTATTACGATCATTGGGTCTCATCCAGCAGGGAAGGCATGGCGATTTAGGACCGCAACACATTTAAAGCCATGGAAAGCATATCATCTCATTGTAAATGTTTAGGACTGAGACCCCCGATTCCGTTCACGGGGTCTCCCTCCTTTCTAAGGCTTAGTCCTGGCTGCTCAATAGGAAAATATTACATTTCATAAACGTTCTGGTCATCTAGCACAAGAAAACATACATTACACAAAACACCTAAAGAAATAACCAAGGAATGAAGCAGACAGCAGCTCGCAACTTTAAGGGACTCCATGGGACAAACTGGCGCTAGAGTAGAACATGTATCGCAAGGCCCCCTCGTGCCGGATGAGACCCCGAGAACAGAAAATGAAAGCAGCACACTAAAACTAAACACAATCAAATGAAAGGAAACATCCAAATAATATCAACTATTGATTGGTCTCTTATCGCCCTACGACATTCCAAGCTACAAAGTGTCCGGGCCCCTGACGTGTCCGGTTTCGCCCGCGTCGCTGCGGTGGTGGGCGGAGCGAGCCTCAACTGGAGGAGCGAGCCTAAATCCTTGGCGCCTAGCGTCCAGGGGCCGCGTACTCCCTATTATAAGTATAAATTCGCACAAAGAGCTTTCGTTTTAAATTTATCAGCTTACATTATGCGCTTTTTTGGTAATATTCACACCAAGCATTCACTTTTTAGCACAGTGGGTGGCGCATGGCGCGTGGAGCGTGCGCATGAATAATAAACAAACCAATAAATATTTTCCTGTCCAACCACTTCACTTATAATTTAACGTGATGAATACTCTTCACGACTTCAAGACTGACGTCAAGTTGGCTCTTCAAAAGCGAATCAAGTTGGCGTGATATTACTACCACCTATGCCTGCTATCATGATCGCTGCCTTTAGCAGCATGTTTAGCAGAAAAAAGTTTTGAGCAACTCATACATCCCTACGTTGCCCCTAGTTACACTTAAGAATTCAAACACAGCGAGGAATTGAATAGTATGGGACAAAACGCACATCGACGCAAGCGTATGTTGGGGTACAAATAGTGGCGAGAGATTACGTGCGCTTGACATGTTGCTTAGTTTTACACGTTGCATGGAGGGGCTATGCGTAGGTTTGCTTTTCAAAACATTTATCCATAGCTTGTTATTGGTTTGTAGATAAAAACGTTTCTTTTCCTTGCTCCGACAAAGACCCGCTAAAATTGGTACGCGATTGTGCGGCAAATAGTTGGACCGAGAGCTTAGCGTTCCCTTCGTGTCTTACGATTTCTCTAAGAGTCGTTCAGGAACTAGGAGAGCAATACAAAAATGATGAGCAGGTTAAAAGTGAAGCCGTAAGAGCATGAGAGCGGATAACCAGTACCCGACTGGTGCAGGAAATTACTAACAAGAGGATTAATCAAGAAGATCACAGGTGCTCCAAGAAAAGTGCCAAACAGCTCTGATCTCCTCGAAAATCTTTTAAAATAGTAGAAAATCTAAGTATGGAGTTGGAGGTTATCGCCTATCAAAGCGACAATTTTCGCTCGCTCACACAAAGCAGGGTTGGAAGGAAAAAACATAAGAAGCCATAGGAAAGCGTGGAAGCCAGTGGAAAGGTCTATCGAAAACGATTCCTTAAAAAAGCTGTGGTCCCCTAGGAGCAGAATAATAACAATTATCATTTTTTAGGGAGAACTCTGGCCCATTGACCACTACAGCGAAACATCTTTCCGAGACCAGTATCGCCTTATTTCAGCGATGGATTTGTGGCGTGCTTACAGTCCGGATTTGAATCCACTATATTTCTGTGTTTAGGGTACAGTTAAAGAGATAATAAGAATCGAGATGCAAAAAAAATTGGTGATTTTGAAAAGGATGCCCAAAAATATGGATCAAATTATGCGTTGAACACGTACACCGTACCATCCCGCCCAGTACCGTTGAGTTATTCGGATCAAAACTTTGTTCGGAGAGTCGTTTAGCAGATTTGGAATGTCGATTTGAAATCAGCATTCGAAAATATGTACATCTAGAAATATACAGCTTTCTTTGAACGGCCATGGCAATCTAAGATCCCTTCCTTGTTAGACGAGCTGTGTTGCAAGCAGTGGCGCAACTGGAACAACTCGACTGGAGCATGGTTGGGATGGTCCCGCCAAACGCGTAGCGGCAAACTCGTCTATGTGGCGCCATCTTACCCCGTCCTGGAGCGAGAATCAACAACCAAAGAAAGGGTCCCGTTCTGCGTCTTTTTGACGGATGTCTCTCCTTTTTTCGCCATTTGTGCACCATAGAGCAACTCCTCCTGCTGTAAACCTCTCCGGAACATATCGTAATCACTGCCTTTACAAATGTGGAGGGAGAGGGTGTTTCTTGCCGATTTCCCTCCCTGCAGACGAATTAAATTAAACTCTATCCCGAATAAACTCAGTAAAAAAACTTCATGTGACAGGACTCCATTATCGTTCGTGATATCAATATCAAGAATTACCCTGGCTGAAAGTGCAAACGCGTGAATACCTGGTCACTTCGTTTCAATTTGTGAAGAACGGGGAACGTCTTCGCCCACTCAATCGAACTCAGTATATCGAAGAAAAACCAGTTCTTCCTGGAATGACTCGAATTCTGGACACATTCAAATAGTAGTGAAACTTGATACTGAAACATTATGCTAGGAAGGCCCACTAACCTTTCTGGCTCTTTGTTGAGGAACGGACAGAGTCCTTGTTTCACACGGTCTATTTGTTCCGGGGTGAAGAATGGAAGGCTTGGTAGCGGCCAATTTGGCATCGGCTGCAAAGGAATTTGTGATGTTTCTGTCAATTTCTTGCGAAAAGGCTTCGGAAATAGTGCATTGGGTGATAGGCCGGCCTTTAACGCCAACATCTACCGGGTCAACCGCTTTTGCGGGTTCGGTCCGCCGGACTGGACATGCCTGGAAGGTTCTCGAGATTATGAATTGCCTGCGCATCCAACATTAATCAGCAACTGCCACCTTATCTTTTAGATGTTTTACACACGAATCCTTTCAGAGGAGTGCAAGACTTATTTGGACCTCGAGCAGTATCAACCCAGAGCTCAGAGAGATCAGAATGCGAAACGTATAAGACACGCGAATGCAAGTTTAGAATTTCTCCACAGTATGAATATTCACTTAATGATAACGTGAACAGACCGAGGGGTTTCTTGTGGATAAGAACCAAAGGTCGCGTCACTGAATATTCACAGGATTTTCAAAGTTTCGTAAGCAGTGTTAACTCTTCATTGTAATTAGGCAGTACAAGAACGTAGCCAAAGGTGCCTATCACGTGCTGTGCGCTTCGGCTGTCAGTAAGCCAGGAAGGCGAACTTCGATGCGCAGCAATGAATTTCTTCGGCTCATGCCACCACTTAACCCTCTGACTATTGGTGGTACACATGAACCACTTCCGTAGTAAAAGGCACTACCACAGTTTTGGGGTTTATTGAGACTGGAGCGACCGCTCGATGACGGAATTGTACACATAAGGGAACGTTGTCCTTCTTACTCTGAAAACAGATCGTCGCAAGCCAAAACGAGTTGTTCTGTACTAGCTGATAAAGCAAATCGTACCGCACGTCAATTATTCAGTGTATACAGCTCCCGAAAGGTAATGTTCAAGGCTCACACACTCTCAATACTTGTTCTAGTGATTTGGATGTCTCCCTACTTTTGTATTGGGCGCAACAAACGCAAACAAGCGATGAAAGGTCATTCTTCATTCTATCAGCCGAACCATCAGAGACTACGCGGGATCCACGACAGTGTTGAAGATTCCGACCTTCAAGATTCTGACAATCCGATGGTGCGAAAGTGAAATTATATGAGTACTATGGCGACGCAAAGGTTGAAGCAGTAGAAGACGACGAAAACTCATCAGAGCAGCAGCACCTAGTTCATCCCGCAGCGTTTCCAAAGCATGCGACTGGCAATTCCTCCAGATTGTATTCACAACCGGACATTGGCTTTGTTCCACGAACGAGATATTAAAATGGTGAACTTGAAATGAAAAATGTTAATCAAGACATCAGAGATCAATCAAGAAAAATGAAAATGTTAATCAAGACGCCAATTCACATTCAAAAAATACTCATTCGAGCTGTGATGGTGTGGTGGCAACAGGGGCCGCTACCGTGCGCATAGTCCCTGGATCAAAAATCCCAAGTCCGGCGAACCAGCGAATGTTCTGTCAAATTTGAATTGATGATTAGAGTTGCAAGTAGCGATAGTTACTACACAAAACGCATCAATAGCTGCATACTGAAGAAGTCGTGGCTTAAGGGTTAAAAAAACGTTTGCCTCGCTCAAATCTCAGTTCCAGCGCTTCTATTGCATCTTATCGTATCGACCGTTTATTCGCTGTTCTCCAAAATCGACACCTTGATCCATATCTTTCAATGCACCGCCTAATGCGCGGCCCATTTTTCCACGTTCCCCTTTGGCTCCGCCCGATCTACCGGCAATCGTATACAGAGTGTAGTTTCGTGGATTTGTTTTCCTTCGTAGACTAAATTTTCTTGCATGAAAATTTGTACGCTGTCTCTAGTGGTCACAACTGACGTATCATGTTGGGAGGAACGCAAGAATATTAGGCGATTCTCTCAATTTCTTGTGATCACTAGCAATTTGACAATGGAATACCCGTTAATCTTGCGAAGACCTCGTTGTTTCGAATTGGCAATGCACCTAACCTTGATCACAGATATTATTTCAACGATCATGAATTATGCTGTTTGAATGTGGTCCGCGACCTAGGCATTCACTTCAGAGACGATTTGAGGTTCGATGCTCATATCGACCTGATTGTCAAGAAAGCCTTTTCAACCCTCTTTATCATCCTCAGGAACATTCAGAGCGTGGAAGTCTCTATCTACCTCAAATTGTACAAAGCATACGTTATCCCAATCTTAGAATACGGTTCGCAAATCTGGAGCCCTTTTACAAAAAAATCCCGGGCAAAAGTAGAGAAGGTTCAACAGGTGTTTGCAAGAGTTCTGATTCACAGATGTTTCTCAAACTGTTACTCGTCTATGCCCAGCTATCATGAAAGGTTAGAAATCTTGAAACTGAAAAGCTTGCTTTATCGTCGGGTCTTTTCTGACCTGGTTTTTTGCTTCAAAGTACTCAGAAATGAAACAAAGTTAAGGGCCAGTAAATATTGGACTTTTTTACCCTGTCGAGGCCGTAGTAGTGTTCTCGGTTTGCGCTGTGTGCGAGTAAAGAGAAGGCGGCAGTTACTGGTCGCTAACTCTCTGTTTTTCCATGGTTCGAAATGGTTGGAAATGCTTCCGTCTGAGGTCCTTGAATCCAGGAAAGTGTCTATTTTTCGTGAGAGATTGAAAAAGATTAACGTTCTCATCACCTTGGGTATTCCAGATTTCTAGTCGTTCGCTCCAGTGTTCCACTTGAAGCCTTTTCCTGCACTCGGGCGTGCGTTGCGTGAACATGTCAATGGAATAGTGCTTTGCTACGTGGATGGAACAATCAAATGTGCTGTGGCTAGCTGATTGGTTATATCCGCTGGATATGCTGCGTTGGTTTCAGAGTCGCCTGCTCATAGACCTATCTCCTATCAAAAGCTCAACTTCTTCCGTACGGCTTGTGATATGCTATTTGACTCTCCATTCCTCCTGTCTAGTGCTGTATCATCTCCTCTCTTAAGGGCCTAACGGACATGTGGTTCATTTCTTCTTGCGGAGTGCTATCTACAAGAGATCTTGTACAATGAAGATAAACACTTTTTCCTCATTGGATCTCCGTTGAACTTCCCATACCCTTGAACTCACACAGATCATCTATGTACTCGTGGCTGCGTTACACACCTAC
>KZ345389.1:9895-20901 GCA_002352805.1 Teladorsagia circumcincta
CCCCCCCCAAGGACATGAGCGCCGATTCATCTTTTAGCGCGCTATTTCAAACGCCACCTCACAAACCCGCTGTCCGAATTTCCCCGTCCAAACGTCTGCTGCAAAAATCAAACAACCAATCGAAACCGGTATCACCCAACAGTTTTTGGCGTAATTCCAACGCCGCGAAAACGCAAGCATTTTCACACGCGTTTCAGTTTTTCATGAACAGGTCACAGCGCAAAATCGGAAGCCATTTATGAAACATTGATGGAAAACAAAGAAGTAGAAACTGGTCAATAAAATAAGTTCGGGGAATAATAAAAGTTTCAATTCGATGTTATCATAGAAAGGATAAGAGTTGGAAGATGACCTAAAATGTCACAAAAAGGAAGGAAAAAAAGGTGGAAGGTACCCTAAAACCTCATAAAAAGGAAGAGAAGAGTCAGAAGACACATGAATGAGCCTGCTTGAAAACATGTCCGCCTGGTCCCTCAATGAATCAACCTCTCCACCCTTGTGATAGTACTGTGATGAATCTGCATTTGCACAGTGGAACGTTCGTTAAGAAACCATTACCAAGTAAAGACGTTGAATGCGCTATCGCAAGCTACGGGGGCATTGTGGCAATGCATTTGAAACCGCGTGAAACATCTCCTTTTTCCCAAAAACGGGACTACAGTGCGTACCAAAAGTATGTGGACACCCTAAACTCGATTTTCAGGGGCCAGCTGAATACTTTTCTGTCATGAAACCTTCACTGTTCAACTCTCCGTGATCGATAGCCTACAATGACAGTTTGGGCAGAAGATTCCATTCTAGTAGTTTAGCAAACTATTTTTGATGGAAATTTTTTTCTTTGTATCAACACTATGTGGGCACCCTTAGGTAGATCAACTTTTTGCACCAGTTTCCTAGCCTATGTTTACTTCTCCTTTTTTTAAAATTATTCTAGCATTATTCCTCTTCACGGCATGCATTTTTCTGGAGAATACTAATCAGACACTCGTTTTCGAATGATAACTGCTGTTTAACGCCGCATTTCGCGTTCCGAAAGTTATCACAAGAATGCTGAGTTGTGGGCAAAACTTTCGCCCCAGCCGGGATTCGTACCCGGATCTCTTGCTTTCCGGGCAATCGTGCTACCAGTTACACAATTCCGGAAAGCAAGAGATCCGGGTACGAATCCCGGCTGGGGCGAAAATTTTGCCCATAACTCAGCATTCTTGTGATAACTAACCATAGTAGAGATGTGGGGTCCTCATGTTGCTGAAGTTTCTAATCGCGAAATCGCACGTCAACCCTGTCGTACATCCTTGCATGTAGAAGAAGAAATCCAGAATACTGTTGCTAACACCTGGACACAGTCTGAGAGTCGTCTCAATTGATATTTGTTCGAAACAACCCAAGAATAGCCTTTCCTGCCTCCGAATTTAATTGGTCTGCTATCCACGGTCGCCCCTTGAAGCAACAGTCTCAGCACGAATTCGAGGCGTTAAGCGGTCGGTAACGAAGTTGTAGGCAAAGAGTTGTCTGGTAATGAAGGAAAAAAAAAACAAAGAAATTCGCCAGCGAAGCCTCAAAACAGGTTTCACCTGGTGGACGAGTTGTCTGAACTAGTTGCTTCGCCGGATTTCAACTGCATTTTCCCTAATACAATTAGGGACATATGCATCATATAGAAATAGAAATACAACAATCAAATGAAATAAGAAAGTAAAACCCATGAAAAAGACGCGGCAGTGATTGGCAAATGGGCGTTCCCTAAAATCTTTGCGACCGCCCCTCTCAACGGCGCCTTCCTGGCTTCACTGCGGCTTTCTAAGGTGAGTTTTTTGGTTAGTGGCAGTTCCATGGTCCTAATTAGGGCTAGCGTATCATTTCCACCCCATAGCATAGAATTTTTAGAACCCTGCTGAGACTGTTGCTTTAAACGATTTCCCCTCTTGTAAAAAAGACCACTCGATGTTCCATTCAATCCAATGACGACGACACGAGAGAAAATGAAGGAAGCTTCGTGTATGGATGCAAGGTAGGAATTCTCTCTCAGAGGAGAAATCACAACATTGAACACGAAGTATTCTCGTCGTTCTATTACGTCGAGAATACTAAAAAGCGCTTGATCGAGTAGTTAGCAAATCAAAAGCTTTAGATTATCTCCAGGCCTCTAGAGAAGACGAAACGGTTGAAACGTAAGGCCAGTAAATAAAGATTCCATCTGAAAAAAAAAACTCGTTCGGCATACAGTACAAAAACAATTGCAGTACAACATTGAACGTTGAACCCGAACAGGCAGCAGTTTTGTGAAAATGATAAGAATAAAATAAAAGATGCTCTGTGGCAATTTCCGTTTTAGACCACCTTGAATGGTGTGGAAAAGTCTATGTTTGGCCATTCGGGTGGCTCTGGCTGCCAGTGGAGGGAAATTCGTCATGACCCGCAGATGGACTCACAGAGACATTTCGAAGGAGGCTCAACAATTGTCTGGGATGGTTTCAAAAGGAGGGGGAAGTCGGAGATTTGCTCGCCATCTTGTCAGGTAGACAATTAGGATTATAATGAGGTACCTGGATCCGGACTTCAATCTTTTTCGAGACGCCAGCGTCACAAAACACTTGTTTTTCAGCAACCCCGAGGGGAGGTCCTTGACACGTATTATATTTGGAAATATGCTTAACGTAACGGTTTTGACTGGTAAGTCGGCTTGCGAATTCCTTAGACCTCATCCTTACTGAGAAAGAACGGGGATAATGATTTGCTGCCTCTGAGCCAGGAAACAAAAAGTAGTACCCTAGGTGACCTAATGTGTTGGTGAAATTTTCCTGGTTGAGAAGAGTTCGACGAAACATGCACCGGAAGTCTAGTTTAAAACATGCCGAATGAAATGTTTTAACTCACTAGAGTCTTCGGTAGGCCTACAAGTCTCTGATACTGAAGATATTTCTATTTCCCGAAAAGTGCCCAGTCCACATACTTTTGATACAAAGAAAAAAATTTCAATCAAAAATACTTTGCTAAATCGGAATGAAATTTTTTGCCCACCTTGTCATTGTAGGTTATCAACAACGGGGAGTTGAATGGTTATGGTTACATGACAGAAAATGTCTTTAGTTGACCCCTGAGAATCAATTTTATGGCGTCCACATACTTTTGGTCCGCACTGTATACTTAGGCGGGACAGAGAGACTCCAAAGTGTGTGAGCAGTTTTCATTCCCCGATGTTCGTGCCTCCTCCGAAATTTACCGTTAGTCCAAGAGGATGTCTCTGTACATTGCGGTAGCACCGTCGGGGAAAACAAAAAAGCGTATGACGTCTTAAGGTAAAAGCTTGGGCGGAATCATCTACGAGATTACAGTGTTTCAAGGCTTCAATATTTAGATAGCCATGGTCGGTTTTGGATGCACAATGCGCTCATAATTTAACACGTTTGTAGTATATGGGTAACCTAACTCAGTTTTACTGAATCATCCAAGTTTAGATAACTTGTGAGTAATATCTCGGATTGAGATGGGGCCGCGTATAGGTTGTAAAAGAGCATGCAGGTGCAGACTAGTATCCCTAGGTGTCTCCTTAGGTACTTCTGATTGTCTCACTAGCCATAAACCTAAGCCACGCCCCCATCTACCGTCGATCCGTCTTCTGATCGAGCTGATCAGTTAGTCTGGAGTTTAGCCGAGCTCACGGGATGTGAGTAGATCGGGCTCTCTCGGAAAACGAGAGGGGAGTTTCCCAAAGTCGTGAACGGTTTGGTGATGGACTCTACATGCTAGAGGGCTCTCCCTGGCTCCGAAGTATCGCCCAATGCGAGCTTCGTTTTCTTCACACAAGTTGAAGATTGGATCTTTCCCCGAGTGGAAAGTGGTGGTGCAGTAGTTCGTTCGATACGTCTACAAATGCACGTCGGCCTAAGCGTGGCTCACGCAATGGTCGTACCCTTCTGCGATCAGAAGGAAGCGTACGTTTGGACATCTCCAGCGAGGAGATGGTTCCATCGTGCAAGATGGCAGGTGAAATGCGGGCAATCCCTTTTGCTTGACCATCTGGAGCCTAGAGTCTACAGTAGTAGATTCTAGCAACTTTTGTATATTGATTGGCTCATTGTCAATCACCCTTTTGTATGTAGTTTGCAATAAATTGACGACATCGCAGGTTTTGGCTTTTTTCGCCGCATGGGACATTACCGATTTGGCGAGCGCGATCTGGCTGACGCGCAAGCGCATCAGCTCGTCCCATGAGGTGCGTTTTTTGGAACTGAAAGCTGTAAAGTAGCAAAACAAGTATATAATGGTGGCAGGGGGAAAGGAGCCTTCAGCGAAGATGCCCCCTGCTTGTCTACACCCTCTCAGCGAAATAGTGGTATCAATGCTAAAGGAGGAACAGACCCAGTTCGGGAATGTGGGGAAGAAAATGTGCTGCGATTCAAATCATATACATTCAAAGCTGGATGCGCATGATTACACCATCTCGTTGAGAGGGTCCAGACAAATCATGTGATGCGTCGTTGACTATGGCACCCCTCAACTACCCTCAACTCTCGAAGAAAACCTTTACTCAACTCGAGCATATTCTACCCCCGAATGGACCATGCCGTTCATAGTTTCCAGGAAAAGTAGTCTATAGAATAGAAACAAGACATCTTGAAAAAAGTCAGTCATGTGCGGAAAAAATACGTACAAAGATGCTGACGCGCATGCGCGTCAGAATGTCCAATGCGGTGCCAAAATTCTGACGCGCATGCGCGTTAGCCTGTCGTCAACGTGTTAATAGAGTCGCTGAGGAATGTAGAAAAGAATGTAGCCTTAGCGTTTATTCTTCAAGGTGACTTGACAAAACAGTACTGGTAAAGGTGAGTACTAAATGGAGATCATGGTGCGATAAAAGGTTCAGATAAGCAAGACTGGGCAAGGTTTTACCAATTCCAGAGGCGTAAGCAACACCGAATGATTGCTGTTTTGTCCCTACCTCGGAAAGAAGGCGGAGCAGGCGACAACAAGTTTGGAATCACGTATACTTATCGATATAAACTCAAGTTTCGGCTCAGATCTGAGAGTCTGGATTTTCTGATGCTAGATAGCACAAAACAACCAAAAAGGGAGGCAAGACCTTCCAAGGAAGTTCGTATGACAGAGGATCGATCAATGATAGGAAAAGTGAAACGCCGGAGAACAGTTTGAAGTAAAACCTTAAGAATGCATACGGAACCATGCGATTGATGATGTAGAACACTCCAAGCCCCCCACGTCTCGTCATCGTGTCTCAAAAGTAGCGAACAATCAGTAAAGGCAACAGTCTCATAGCGTAGATTGAGCATTTTCGAAGGCATGGACAATCAAAAATTCACAATAGCAAACAGCAGACAGAAAAGACGATTACTAAAAGGGCTAGCAACATAAGCATAGGGAACGGTGGGGTAGTAGGACCAGGGGAAAGACGGGAAGCACGACTAGGACGGGGCAAGGAAATGGGAGAAGAGCAGGGCGAGGTAAATGATGACCAGACAAAGGGAGATGATCCTATCTATTTAGACTTTCTACCTCTCGACAGTACAAATCTTTGATGTTCACGGAGGCGCCTAACCATTACTGCCCTATCAATCCTTGTCCAGCTGTTTCAGCGGCATTTGTCAAACAGCCCTTTTGCATCTCCTGTGACAAGGCTGACGATTTGTCTAATGACGCTACGGGACGCGACAGTCAGTTGGACAGTACAATAGTCAAGGTCAATGACGTTGGCGATTTTGCATGTCTTCCTCTGTACGCTTGCACCATTTCTAAAATGGAAATCGTCTCATGACCACATAATGGGAAATCAATCACTGCAACAGGAGACACCACCCACTTCCATACGTTTTATTGCAAGACAGTTCAACCCCCTCTTCTTTTTGGCTGTCTAGGTATTACTTCAAAGGAGGCCTACCCTTACAGCCAAAAATTCAGAGTGAAAGAAAATGGATGAAGCATCAAGTAATGATTAGCTCCTTCTTGGGATAAGCCATGCATTCAAGACTTATCCAAAGCGTTATAATATTTGAATGCGTTTTGGCCTTGCCAGCCGACGAATAAGTCAGTGGTTGTTCATCCTTCTTAGGTAGTGCTACAAGAAGCCGATCTTAGTGGAATGGAATGGTTGATTAGCCTGAACGAGGTCCATTCAAAGTTTCAAACCACGGACTACAGGGGTGGCCATAAAAAAGAGACATTTCACTTTACATCAAAACGGCACTGATCATACTTTGCTCTATTCATACCGAATGGTCCCAAGAGAAAAATGAAGAGCACAGAAAGCCTTTCGAAAAACTTTTTACCAGCATTATATTCCGGTGATACCGGAAGAATTACTATGGAAACGATGTTCACGGTTCGAGCTCGACGTGGTCTTCAACGAATAATGGATCATTACGAAGTTATTTGGAAAGCTGGTCAGATGCGGTCTTGCATCTTCAGAGCTACTGCCTCTAGGAGAACATCCACCTGTTAATCGATTGGAGAAATTGTGTATCAGCTTCAGGCTGGAGCGAATACGCCAGGCCTCCTTCAGCTAGACGCTGATGGCAGATGACGTCATATTCTTAAGACGACAAGTGCAGTGAACAGGGGCTTGCATCAACGCATGGAGGGACATAAGAGGAATATTATGCCGAAAAGGTTCCATCGACCAGGGTAAAATTTGCTGATATGCGTCATGAGCAAAGTGTCTTTTTTTGGCATCCCTGTATGTATGTGCTGAGCAGCCCCACTTTCGTTCACCTCATCCATCTCCATCTAAACCTCAAGTAAGAAGAAAAACAGTAACCAGGACTGATTCCCGTGCTGCATAAAATCAAACGTTGCTGTATTAGAAAAAGCGAATATGTAATTTGCGTTTATGCATGTGGCAGGCGACAAGCATTCAATTCCTTTCAAAACTGCGCACGGCAATTGAGAAGAGATCAGCCTAGTCTGAACATAAGACCTGCCAAAAAGTCCGGCTCATGATCTAGGTGGACTTCAATTCCACATAATGTGCAGCACTCCAAACACTAACAAGTGCTTGATTTTGTTTGTTGAAGCCGTTTTTGGCAGCAGTTCCCCTTGCGAAAAGTTTACAAGGATACTGAATTATGAGCAAAACTTTCGCTCTAGGCCGGACTCGAACCCACAGTTCTCGCTTACCGGGCAAGCCAGCTTTCCATGGCATGAGTTAGGGCGAAACAATGCCTCGGTAGTGTAAATTATAGCGCAATTGCCCGGTGAGCGAGTGTGCCATTTCAAATTTTGGTCGGGGCAAGTTTTGTTCGTGCCCAGCATTTCTGTTAACCTTGACAGAGAACGGAAGTTTTTATGATCAGCCGTGTTCTACATTAGAAACTGCTTACGAGGAATGCTCAATTGGTCATTCCGGCCATTTGTGATGAGGTGTAGCTCGCTCTACTCGTCTTGCGATGCTGAGCTCAAATCCGTTTTCGGTATCTGCGGAACGATTCTCTGAAAGAAGTTAGGAGGGTTTTTTCACAGTACCTTCCTACACAGTGTGTTTCAAAGGTATGCGGACACCTCAAATTGCACATTGAAAAGGTATAAAAATGATTTATATAGATGGGTCATCGACTACGAGGAATCGAATGAGGATGGTTTCGTAGCACGGAGCCTCTTAATTACCTTTTATATGTGCAATTTTAAGGTGTCCACATACTTTTTAAACGCTTTGTATAGGGCGCCACTGTGAGAAAAATCCCTCGTAACTTCTTTAAAAGACGTTCCGCAGACACCGAAAACGGATTTGAGCTCACAATCAGCGTCGCGAGACGAGTATAGCGAACTACACCTCATCACAAATGGCTGGACTGACCAAATGAGCATTCCTAGTTAGAATAAAAATTGTTTGTGGCGGGTTCACTACCATAAATCATGCATATGTTATGTGGTGCTTCAGTCACGGCACCATCCTCATCTATGGGGAATCCTGAAGGACAAGATAGATTGAAAAAATAAAGATTCAAAAGAATGAGAACAATCAAGAGAAGAATAGACACGGGCCTCAGCATATGCACACGACAAGGAAGAGGGTGCTGGTTGGGCATTATCATAAAGTGGCACCATTACGATTTCCGTCGTCATCATTTCACTAACACGGCATTGTTATGGGAAAATTGCATTGCAGTCTATTCGGAGCCTAGCTATATTGACCAAAAACCAATGCACTTGTCAAAAAAGTGAATGCAACATATTTGCAGCACCTCTTTGGACAATAAAGGTAAGATAGAGTCTAGATCTCTCGCATTGATCAAGCCTATGGAATAAGCCATGTATATGATTCCCATTCGGAGTTGTGGCCAAGAACGAATGCGTACTTGATCGATTCAGCGAGATTTTATGAACACCCGATTTCGAAGTTAATGTTTTCCTTTACTAGCATTATATCTGGGTTTATGTGACCAAATGTGATTGAGTCTTATTAACCCAGGTGGATTCAATCCTAACAACTATCTAAGCAAGAGCTATCGAGGGCCACCCAACAAGGGCAAGA
Source organism: Teladorsagia circumcincta (assembly GCA_002352805.1). NCBI lineage: Eukaryota > Metazoa > Nematoda > Chromadorea > Rhabditida > Trichostrongylidae > Teladorsagia > Teladorsagia circumcincta. Next base: position 18,381 of record KZ345389.1, read on the forward strand.
GCTTATCTGGGGAATTTTCAGTCTAATATACTGAATTACAATGTTGTGAATTCCAGAAAAAGGCCCACCATTCCATTTAAAGTTCACCACAGTCTCGCTTCGTAAAATGCAGTCGATCCCTTCAGATCACTTCCCGAATAACATTGGTTCGTTTATTCCTATGATTCTCCTACCACCGCTTTTTTACAGAGTGGGCTATTCTTGTATGTTTTGAACGGGGAAACATCTGATATTTTCAACTTTTGGGATGCGCCACGCATTCTACTTTAATGTACAATCGCAGTTGTAATTCTCCTCCAAGTCCGCAAAACGAAAACAGCATCAGAGGTGATCGTTTTGGCTCTACCAGTTGGTCTACCAGTCTAGCCAGTTACCAATTAATCGAACCAGAGAGGAAGAAGCTCTATCGGCCTTGAGACGATTCATTCAGAGGTTAGACCGGCGGACCGTTTGCGTGCTAGGCGACGATAACACCACGACACCACCTCCGCCATGAACTTTGCAATATTCCAAACACTTTATCACTGATCCAATTTGAAACCAAAGAAATTTCAACGGGGGACGAGGACAAACAAGGCCGTCATCCCTTCATGAAAAGCAATGAAGCTATGAATCTGGGAAAAGCAATAAATAGAAGGCCAGAAATCATTGAGCTGGCGCAAAGTGCTTTATCACGTCGTGCTTATTGGGCTGATAAGCGAGTGACCGTTGTTTCGCGTCAGGGCCTCCAGAAGTTGACGCTGTTTGAAGCGTCAACTCTTGAAGATAATTGAGATAGACCTCCTTCTTTGAATAGTAGCCACTGCATCCGAATTTATACTTTTGAATTTGAGATGCAAAAGTAGTGATTGCTTTGAAGAGGCAATGTGATAGAGCCTTCTTAGATGCGCCATGCATTCGCTTTCCGCATAAAATTTCAGAACTAATGCAGAGATGGTATGAGTGCTCTACAGAGCTAGATAAGATGAAGCAAAGATCTTTTGACATTGTCACTTGACGACTACGTTATCAGTGATACAATAACATGGCTGAGTACATATAAACAGCTCTCAGCTAAGATAAGGAAAAGAAAAACGATTATTGATAACGAACGGAAGCAAAACAAACGAAAAACAGATCTGAATCGATATCGAATGAAATAAACGCTATTCTTCCATAACATCAACGACAACAATGATAAAGGTTTATTGAACAAATCCAAAATCACATGAATGAATTGAATACGATGGCCGATGGAAATTGGCTACGCTTCACCTTTACTTGAATAGAACCGTGATGAAATAATGGTACTTGGGTATACCGTATACTAACCGTACTGAAACAAGAATAGCTATATATACCGTATAGTTATAGCTACAGCAACTCGAGACGTATTTTAGACTGGAATTAGTGTTCGAAAACACTTGGATGGTGAGACTGGAGATGGTCCAGAACACCGATAGCGTCCATAAAGACCATCAGGCAAAGTGTCCAGCAAATGCCGACGCTGCTGGTGCTCAAGCAGAGATTACTACCCGTGCTAATATCCCTTAACCATTCGTGATGCGTAACAATTTGTGGTGTCCCGGAGAGGATTCACCGAGTCTGCCGTGGGTTCGTGTACCCACGTATGACGAGAGCTGTATAATTTGCTTATACGACGAATAGCGCAACAAGGACAGCAGTGGAATGGCCGAGTGGTTCACGGCGCAGTCGGCACACCCTATTACAGGATCAATCCTTGCCCACCTCAAGTAACTCTAAGAATAAGCGAAGAAATGGCGATTTCGAGCTTCAGGTGTCTCTCAAAGCTTGAGAGGTTTTGAAGGGCTGAAAAACCATGTGCGTTACGGCCCAGACTAGAACCCCACCAAGACCTCTCAATACTGAAACTGCAGCTGCCAAATTGCTTCCACCCGTTCTTTCGAAATGCGTTCAAGCTCTCTCCCTCTCTCCAAATTTTTTGGAACAAGAATTCTTTTACAAGAATACCGAGTTGTGGGCAAAACTTTCGCCCCAGCCGGGATTCGTGAACTTTCGCAGCGCGATGCGCCGTCAAACGGCAGTTATCCAATGTTAATAAATCAAAAAATTTCTTCATAGACAAAAATGATTCTTGATAACACTCCACCATTAGTTCAGGCGTGCCCGGATATCTTTCTACTAGAGATAAGACGTGCCTAAGAAGTTAATTATAGGTTCATTTCTTAATATTGAAAAGATAAAGACCGAACGCCAAGCCCACTGTCTGCCAACGTCCCTCGAACACCGCGAAGTTTCGGTACGGCCTAAAAGACCACTAAGCTTCACGAGCTCAAGCAACGCCGAGAATACACGCCAACCTGTCCATAACTATATAATGCCCGAATAGCACCCCACATTTGACGCCCCTTCGTTTATTAACCTCGCTGTGCAGTATTCATAAGAAATCATGGTCCTATCCACAAATAAGGCCCAAAATATACCCGTACTGCAACTAGATTGAATATCCATGTCTTTACTGAACGACAAATCGATCACAGATAATCTCAAATGAATAAAC
>KZ345389.1:24265-40711 GCA_002352805.1 Teladorsagia circumcincta
CGCTGGCGGGTCTGAATTGACTGACTGGGCTTTCAGCGAAACAGGAGTCTCAGGTAAACGATGAATTGCCGACAGCGTTATTGACTCAGCTGACACTGACGATGAAGGCGCCGATGATCGCAACAAGTCTGAAACGCTCAAACATTGCTGAGTACGCTACCAATTCGGGCGGATCTAAGTGGAACGCGCACTTATTTGAACACATCATCCGATTACGACAATGATCGACTCACATTAATTAATTGTTTGGGGTGAACTTTCTGCAGCTACAACTGTGAAAAACTGCGTTCGCGAAGAAAAGAAAAAAGAAAAATGGTCTCTAAAAAGAAAAATGGTCCCACAAAAGAAGTGACAGGAGCAGGAAGAGCCAAAAAAACATCACTCTCAAATTTGGTTTTCAACTAGATTTTCAATCTCTCATCTAATTATTGATAGCGAAAAGACAAGATTCCGAGAAGAATAGACATAAACTTCAACACTGGGAATACCTATACCTTACTACTAACCAAAAACGAAATAAAGATGCAAGTGATAGCAATTAACAAAACAAACGGCAAAACATTCAGCGAAGGTTCCTCTTCTACTCACTAGGATGGTCCCGCGCAGTCGCAGGGTCAGATGAAACCATTTGACAAGAGCATACCTTGATTTTCCATACTTTTCGGTTGTGGTATCATGGCTGGAGGCAAATTCGTATTGTCTATGATTCCATCCAGAAGATCCTGAAATTGAAAACTCGGTGAGCGCGACGATTACAGCGCCACTGGCACGTTTCACAACTGGCCCGCAAACTCACCACGTTAGAGACAGTCTTTTGAGTTGGTTGGTACGTCTGCGGCGGATTTTGTACCTGAACAAGGGGAGCTGTCAAATACATTTCATTTCATCGAGTACACGTGGAAATCATTGGAATACGTTTATCGGCTCAGTGAGACAAGAAAATATACCACTTGATTCGGCTGAAACTGCTGCACAGGAGGAATAGGAGATGTGTTGGAGATGGCAGCTACAGCTGGAGCACCTGCATGCCATGGAGATGGCGCCTGCAACAGGGGGTGAAGAATGATATGCTGATACAAATAGAGACTAAAAGACACCACATTAAGGACACCAAATCTGACACATAACTGACCACATTTGATGGTACACCAACATGCCACGGTGAAGCTCCTGTCGCTGGCAAGGGCGCGAATTGAACAGGAGGCTGACCCACTTGGGGCACTTGAGGTGACGGAGATGGCCCTTGTTGTTGAATCTGTGAAAGGTAAACAGTGAAAAAAAGCAGAGAAAACAAGCAAGAACCCAGTCAAGGTGCATGAAAAACTAGGAAAGTCACCTGTTGACCAGCGGCCGCCGTCTGAGGTCCTTGCGTTGATGGCATTCCAATACCATTTGCTGCTGGATTCCCAGGACCACTCACATTTTGTTGGAATGGAGCGCTGTTCTGACTCATCTGCCCATTAGATAGTGTGTTCGTATATGGTCCACTTGTATTCGGTATGGAGCAAACAATGCCGTTTTGCGGTGGTAAAGTAGAGGATGGAGCATGTGTTTGACTGTAGTGTTGTGCGTACTGCTGACTTCCTGGGTAAGGCGAACTTTGACCGTTCTGGTGCAACGGACCCGGCTGATTCTGCGCATTGATTCCACTTCCAGAAGGAGCTCCAGGAGTCTTCATAGGGCTGGGTTGCTGTACGGTATGATAGACGGGCTGTTGCATGTAATTCCCAGCAGGATGCTGTGCTGCGGTGGAGAATGTTGGCTGATGTGGTGTGTTAGACATGTGCGGTTGCTGCATTCCTGCGGAAGGATGCGGTGCTCCAGTAGATGAGAAGATCATTTGTTGCTGGAACGGTTGCACAGACTGCATGGGCAAATGCTGCAGATTAGGCGGTGGCATCGGAGGAGCGGGTCCTGGCTGAAATTGCCAATTCACTTTAACAACTTTCATCCTATTCAAGAGTAAAATGTGAAGCTCGTGTGAAAGAAAATTTTCAACGCTGTATAATAGTAGCCTAAGGCGCATTTTTTTTGACTTGAAAAGTTCCTCACGAAACCTATTGAGTGAAGAGGCATTCGAGGTATCAAACCGAGCTAGGCGTAGCAGGAGCTTGAACTAACAAAATAAACATAGCTAAAGAAAAGCTTCAAGAGAGTCGTCTCACGTCTTTCTCAATTCGCAGATGCCTGATATTTGAAATCCTCATCAGAGGTCATAGAAAGAGACAATAAAACAGGAGAAAATAAAACTTTCTGTATTGATCGGTTTTGGGGAAAATATCAACATAAAAAAAGTAATAAGGGGAATTATTGCCCAGGAATTTTCCGCCGGGGCCCGCCGTCGGGCCATACGGTCACACGTGACCAATTTGGTGTGGCCCGCCGGCGGGCCATTCGGTTGTGAAGGGGTTAAATTATGTAATCTCTAACCAAAACACGAGACCGTTCCGATAAATTCACCTTGGAGTAATTTGGGGACACTTTACAAATCCTGGGCTCGTATTTCGAGGAAAAAACGCCATGCAGAAGCAAGGTTAACATTCTAAGCGCTTGATATGCACAGAAAGAAACGAGAAAAAATTGAGGGAAATATCTTTAAATAATAATCAAGAGAGAGACAGAAATAGAAAGAAAGCAAACACTGCTGACCTGCTGCATTTGGCTCCATTGCGCAGCTCCTGCGCCAGTACTGACTGAAGCTATGGGTGTGGCTACCGCAGGAGTTGACATGTTCTGCATCCCTTGATTTGACTGATACTGTTGTGGCGCATAAATAGGAGCAGGACTTGGCGCTTGGTGTTGTGGTGCCAAAGATATTTGGGTTTGGTTGCTCACTGACTGCATCGGGTGTGTGGGTGTGTAACGCCCTTGTGTCGCCATATGTGGTGCTTGGTGCGCACTGCTTTGAAGAGAATGGCCAGCAGGCTGCAGGTGCTGAGGCAGACTCAGAGCAGGATTTTGAGCAGCTGCTTGCGCTGCATAAGACATTGGAGGCATTGGAGGTACATGGGAGTACTGAAGATGATGAGGCGCTGGAGATGAGCGTCTGCCTTCATCGTGATGATGATGAGGAAAATACGCCGTAGAATCTAGAAGCATGTGAATTTTATCTCGAATCCATCCGCCTGGAAAAAACAAACTCACCTGGTATGCTACTCGGAGCCGGAGAAGGTGGTCCACCGGGGTAGTGATCTCCAGGGTGAGCATGTGGATGATAGGTGGGTGCACCCGGGTACCCGCCTACTGGAGCAGGACTTGGCTGAGAAGGTTGATAGGCCATCGGTTGAGGTGCTGGAACGTGTCCAGCCGGCGCAGCTGACGATGCTGCCATCTTATTGAGATAAAACTCCTTGTAATCACCGAAGCGAGGACGACCGGCTAAAAGCAGTCTACGTACATGGAGAAACACGACACACAGTTCAATAAAGAGATGGTTCAATCTTACCTGGCATAGCGGCCGCTGCTTGAGGTCTTACTCCCGGAACACCGCTGATAGAAAAATCAGCAAGCGCTTCACGAGCTTCACTAGCCCTTTTGAGCGCAGCCATCTTCTCCTCCAATGATCGCTTTTCGGCTTCACGTCTTTGACGTTCGGCTCCAACTTAAAGAAGGATCAGAAATAGCGCAAATTTGAGCAAAAATGGAATTGAATCAACTCACAGGCTGTCTCAATACCTTCAACCGCAAGTGTAAGCTTATTGAGGCGATCTAGCAACTTCATATAGAAACTAAAAATAAAATGAATGAGGAACAGAAAATATCGTTCTCGTGACGATTAGATCGATTAGATTTAAGGTTTAAATACTCATTCAAAGTACTGGAAGTGACTGAAAAGGCTTCCGCAATCGATCAATTCAATAAGTAATTTTTTAGCCAAAAATGAATGCGTTTAATAAAGATTTATGTGAAGCTCACGTTTTTCCATCCTCCACCTTCTGGCATATATCACAGTAAACGTCGTAAGCAGTTACCAATGTCATGATATGTTCAGAACGCCTGAAACCGCATTTTTTGCATTCGAGCTAAACTAAAGACCTACTCATTATTGCATCGTACTGGGTATCCTTATTTGTTTTAGAATCAAGGTATCTGATCAGACATAAGAAAAATGAGGCCGAGGTAAGCTTAGAAAGCCGGAGTAGAAACACTAGAACTGCAGAAAAATCATTAAAAGTAAAACACTAGAGACTCACGTATTCAATGACGCTTTGATCTTCTTCCTATAATCGGAGAAATCCGCATTCGCCTCTGTGAGAGCAGAGAGGATTTTCTCCTGAGCATTCATATTCGCGTCAAGATATTTCAGTGTTTCATCGTGTTTCTTCAGCTCTGTCGAGAACATCTCCTGCAAAACAATGGATCGAGGGCTGACTCACACTCTCGACTGCTCAACAATTAGAGCGCTTGGAAACAAGGTTGAATTGAGAGCAAACACTGATCTTCACCTTGTGGTCGGTATCCCTTTCAGACAACAGCTTCTTCGCAATATTGTCATTATTCATCTCCTCAGTGAACCTCTGTAATAGCTGTGCCCGCTGAGTTTGCATTTCACGAGTTTTGTCGAGCACACGTCGCAGAGCAGCACCCTCCTTCGTCGACCCTCAAATAAAATAATTTAAGAGTCTTAGGCTGTTATACTGCAAAATGTTTCCGAAGTGGAACAGTTTCGATTTGTTTGTCAACTAATGTTTAAGCCTTAGTATGCAATGTGACAGTTATCACCTCATGAGCATTAGAACAGAACAAAGTGTACTAGCAACACAAAAGGGCTATATCCAATACTATTGGCATCCAAGAAAAAGGTATGGGATGACAAAAGCAACGAACTGCTACAATGCCGTACTTCCATTGTACACATCAAACACGTCGTTCCTTTGGAGAGAGGTAAAACTAACCAGCATTTATGGCCGGTCCAGCCAACTTAGATGTCAATTCGGATATTGGTAGACTGAGCAAATGAAGATTCGTAGAGTGCGCAGCCAAAGCTTTATGTAATTCTACATTGTTTGACCTGCAAAACTTGAAATAGAATACACGAAAATCACAGGCATCGAAATCACAGAAATATAGAGATGCATGCAAGGTCGGTCTACTAGGAGCTTCAGTTGAATCGCCGGAAACTACAACAAATTAAGAATGTTCCATCAACGTATCACCCAATGTGCGTGGGATCAACACCGTCAACAGCAGAGCAATGCCAGAATCGAGAAGTATAGTGGAAATATCAAATGCTATGAGAACCGACCTCGCTTTCTGATGATGCTCAGTGAGCCTCTCCAATTCCTTTTTGATCGCCTTGTACCCTTCATCCGATGTCTGAAAAAAAGCCTCTACAAAAAACAACAGTACCCTGTCTCGACTGCCACTGCACAACAAAGTTTACAAACACTTAACACTTGCAAATGGAGTACTAAAAATGCTCACAATCTCAGGAAGGTCTACGTCCGCCAAACGCCCGGTTAATCCACCCAGTTTTGCTCCGGCTTCTCGAGCCAGATCACCAACTTCTGAAATACCAATTCATTCTATTAGCTCTTCACCTACTTTTCACATAGGAAATGCTCACTGACTTGTTAATGATTCAAGCAATTTCGGAATTGCATCTGGTTGAGCGGTCAGTGCAGCATTTCTTTCGAGTAACATGTCCGGTAAAACAGGTCCAGCAGAATCCGCGTCCAAGTCGATTTCATCGATACGTAGAGATACGAGGAATGTACTAAAGAAGCAGTTTCCACTTTTGCGAGTAAAGAAAGGTTTCGTGCTTACTTCAGCTCTTCATTTCGTCGATCTATTCGCTCCATAGTTTCGCGTTTGAGCTTTGCCTTCTCCTCTTCGTATTCAGACACGGCCTTTATGACGCCAGGAGGCAGTAAGCCACCAAACAGGTCTTCCCCGCCTACGGAGATGTCCAGCGGATCAAATGAAAGAGGTCGCACTTTGCAAAGTCCCTAGAAAAATTGAGCTCAATTGAGACCTAACAAAGAAAAGGAAAATAAATTACCTCTAGATCTTTGCACAACTCTTCATTTCCTGGAACACGTTCATGGTAGATGAATTCGTTTTCCTTTTTAGCATTTCCAAGTCTAGAAATCATGAGAAATAGGGACAAATTTTACAACTGCCGGGAGAAAATTATGTGTTTACCCACTTAGTCCCAACAACATCAGAAAGAAACGCTATGGATGCTCTCATTGTGTCTCGATCCTCTTTCTCTGCAGATTTGAAGACGGCGCTCAGATGCTCGTTGGCGATTTTGTAGTATCCATACCTGTAAATAAATCTCAGAATCACCTGACTAATGAACAATTCTTGAGACACTTCTGACAAACACTCACCTCGCTCCCATCCTTTTGTCATCATCAGCTTGGCAACCCAAGTGAATCATTGCTATGCAACCGTACATTTCACTCTTTATCGCGCATGTTCTCGACCACAGCTGAAGCGGAGCTATTATGAGAGAAATGCCTTTGAAATTCAATAGGAAATGGTATACATTACTCGCTAAGTCAAAACTGAGGTTAAACTTTCAAAAAACGAAAGAAAACGGGACCTTGGAGGTAGCAATGAAAGTAAGGAAAAACACTTGATTCTGAGAACTCCCTCATCCACAGTAACACTGTAGCTTCATCAGCTAACAAAACGTTCCCAACAATTTTGGAAAAAAAAAGACGAACAAAAGAAAATTAGTTTGGCACAAAAAATTCTCCTCACAGACCATACTCTTCCAATTCATATGTAGTTTACCTTATACTTTTGTGACGAGACGTAATCGCAAAGGTTCGAGTTTTCGAGATGTCGAAAGCACTCCTGATATCTGTCTCGCAAATGAATGGCTAGTTTAGCGACCACTAGATTGCTGCGATGGTCGATGAGACTTTTTTCGAGTAAGCATTCTTGAGCTTGCCCCTGAATGTGTGATATTCCCAAGCAAAATAAGAGAGCGGGAGAAATGGAGTACTCCCTTGTCAAAAAAAAAAGAAACAATAAACACAGATCTATTTAGCTACCAGGAGCACATTGACGAAGAAGGTTAGTAGCTCCTTGTCGAAATCTACAGAAGCATATTTTGAGGCGTTCAATTTGTCACGAAGATGTTGAAGGGGCCATGCAGCATACTGGTAATGCATGAAAGCATTCTTTATACTCTGAAAATTTCTTCTACAAGAATTTACGTCGATGCTTATTGAAAAGGTAACCAAATGCGTCACTTGGGTAACGACCAGTGAACAGACGTATCAGCCTTCCAACTGAAATAATCCAAAGCCACTTACATCCTCGTTCTCCCGTCCTTCATTCACAGCTATGCTGGCATGAACTGCACCAATGTTGTACATTACGCAGGCTAACTCGAAGCCGATGTCATCGTAAGTTGCAGAATGAGCGATATCCATAGCTCTGTCGTACCTAGACGGGTTACGGATATTCCTTTACTTCATAACAGATCCCGAATAAGAGGGCATAGGTGTTTAGACTATTCAGTTATTCGTTCCAGTTTTTTAGGGAAGAATTATGGCTTGCATTGCTAACTATCATTTGAGGCACGACACTTTTCTGCACAAACCACCGTGAGCAACTGATAGTACACATTTGGCAAAACAATATGAATCTTTATGGAAGGACAAATCGTACACTCAGGCAATACTTACCAGCAGAATAAAACCTTTATTGGATCACCCTCCTCCATAGGAAATCGGTTCTTCATCATTAATAACTGCGCGTAATATCGCTTCAGCAAGCAAGCAGTCTCCACATCGGCATAAGAATTGCTTATCTTCTAAAAAATGGTATAATAACAAGCAGTACCGTAAATTTACTGGGATATTATCAGATTGAACAAAATCGTGATCACGATGAAAACGTACCTGCTTCAAATTCATTATTTCTGTTATAGCGTTATCATATTTGCTGGGATCATCTTGGAAATGTAGAAGAATATACTGAAAAATTCATTTTGAACAAGTTCCGAAGGCAATGAAAGAAATCAGTTGTTGTCTTATGACGCGACCATGAAACAACATGTGTCTCGGTCCATTCATACAACCAGAGCTTTTGCCGTCAGTCCTTGATGCGAAGGCAAAAAATACGGGCGGTGGTCACACAGCAGGATTCTCGTCTCGTGGCAGCCAAAGGTACACCCCCAATTGCCAGCCGTGCACTCGTCCACGATCACGACTTGCATCGTGAATCGACTTCAAATAGCCCCTTTGTTTCCAAACCGATCGCTAATGCCTCGTAGCCCATCACGCGATCTCCACGGCTGGCGAGAGGAGGCGTGATCTTTGGCCGCCACGCCCACTTCGACCCTGCTGGGACTGCTGCTTTAAGTTACTTGGAACGCGATCACTACATTTCGCACTATCACGAGTCGATATTCTATTCCTTCTTACAGATGCTCAAAATGCGTCACCACATGGCGAAGTTCCCCTACTGCGGCTGAAAAAGATGACGTGCCGACGCTGGAGGTAAATTAAAAAGGTTAGTTCTGCCCAAATGAAAAGGCTCCAGTAAAATGAAATTCCATGAAGAACTACCACCTGATGCTGAAAACACTACTGAAACATTTCACTTCACCTACCTCTTTGATTTTCAATCGGAACTCATCATCGTACTGATTTGCTGGAATCTTTGGCTCAGGAAGCAGCATAGGGACACGAGGCATGCCCTCCATTTCGATAGGATGTTTTACACAGTGCAAGTGGTTCAGTAGCCTGGAATCAGAAAGTGGATGGGAGGTTATCTCTAACCCAAACAAGCGAACCTAAAATAGGTAGCGAAACAAATAAATGCAAAGCTCGATGAACTTCCACGAAAACGTGAACATTTATCCTGTCTTCGGAATGCAATGAGAGACTGGAAACATAAGATTTACGAGAGACAAGTGGCACAGAAAGCGAAAGACCACTTAGAGATCAGAACCTAGCAAGGAATAAATAAGGAAAACGAGGAATTAACATCAATTCGACCTTTCCAGTCATTGGAAATGGCTGTGAGCAAAGAAAACTCCGAAAATGAAGACTTCGAGAGGGTCAACATCCATAGAGATCTTGTAGATCTTGAGATACAACGGCAAAAACTTTCCGCAGTAGTTTCACAATCGAAAGGCGTCGTATCACTTGTATTGGATGAGGAGCACAGTCCACTAGCATGACGGATTTTTGCACAAAATGTGCGACTGTACGAAGTGATACGGCTCTCCTTTCAGTAGCTGGCAAAGGATGGCGAAGATGCCGTGCTAGACGGAATCGCTGCCGATCTACGAATGTCAGGCTCGTCAGGTTGCTCGCTAGAATGCTGCTTGTCAATGCTGGCTGTTGGTTTTCTGTGGGGAGCGACAAATCCGCTGCTACGACTCGGTTCAAAGTCTTCAACTCAAAGTATCAGCAGAACAGGTCAGTTTTAGCAGTTAGATGGTTTTGTGCGGCGCAACGTGGCTTTGGGGGGGGGCAGTCCGTACTTTGCGTTGGATCTATGGAAACGCTCAGTTTTAAGACTAACCAGAAGCCATAGGGAAGAAAAAGGACGGGGGAGCGGGGAGGGGTGCGTAAGAAATTTTCATTCTCTCCGAAGTTCCTCCAACTTCCATTTCGTAGGCTGGCCTCAGGGGCTTTCATGCATAGACTGCCTCCCCCTCTCCTTCCCGAAGCAGATACGACCGGTCCCATTAAATGAAGAACCACATTTGGTGCACATGTTTGAGGGTCCTGTAGTATCCACAGTTTTTGGAGGAGGATGCTCCGCGATGTGAGAACTCATTTTTGCTCTCACACCAGCAGCGGAGCTCCCCCCTCCTTAACAAAAACCGGGACGGTTGTAGGCAGCATGAACTTTGCAGCAAATGTCTCCACCCCCTTACTGGAATACACCTTTAGTTCTTAGCTAACCTAAGTAACTGCTTTCAGTTGCGGTTCTTAATGATCACCAGGCAACCACAAGCTCTACCAGTGAAGCTCTTCTTCCTTGGCTACTTTTCTTCTGCCTTCAGAAAATTGTAAAATATAGGAATAGTAAAGGATGTCCCAATAGTCTGTGACCTCACCTCCAAGAGGAGACGACCGAAACTGTCGGGCTGCTTTTGGCCCGCATTGATCTGCAATTTCTTCTTCTTCCCTTTATTGATGCAAGAGAATTAAGTAGCAGATCTCACCGACTTCTCCGTTTTTCAGCGAATAATGCCTCCATAACGATATGGCGTCGTTTGCTTTTGCCGGTGATTGATCTCACAAATCTCTTTTTAAACTGGAGATTTTCCGTGCCTTTTATAGTGAATCAGACCGCTTCCGTGAGTGTTAATCATTTTTATTTTTATCTTTCAAAGTATTTAGGAAAAGGACAGCATCATGGATTGGATAAAAGATTGCATGGTGTTGTTTCCAAATTTTTACCTCTGCTCTTAGATACTCTTCATTATGCTCGTCTCCCGTTTTCCCGTCTCGGTAGTTGTGCCATGCGTGAACGCCTTGCAGTTTGTTTTCACAGCAGTTACTGGTCATTTAATTGGTGAGTACAATGTGTGTAGTCAAGGTGATGCATCATACGGCTGGTTGACGGACTACTTGAACTCTGCCCTTTAAGGTGCCTCTTTCCACGCTTCTGTTTGCGCTCTCTCGCTTTCACAGCGGCTTATGACCCCTGTGATCTCACACGTTCGAACTTTTGCCACACTATAGTAGGCCCACCCATCTCGGAGTCCCTCCCCTCTATAAGGCTTAGGCCTAGAGTTTTTACCTTCCTTCTTACGATTTGGAGCCGATCCAGGCGTCGTTCTCCAATTGTCTGCGCCCTCCGCCATTCGTGGCAGAACCACAGAGGAAAGTTCAAGTAGTCTGTAAACCCAAACGGCTTCTTTTCAATTTGTGAACACTGAGTGTACGGGCTGGGAGTGGTTTGGTTTTCATGTGCATCAGTCCTTAAGCTAACTTCAGGACAGTACTGGACTGTAAGCGTAGGGTCATTAACAGTTTGCACTTTTCGAAATGGGTTCATGACAACTGCTGGGAGTGCGAAGTCGCGCCTCTTACAGTCTAAATTTGCGCCTAACCCGAGATAAAACTAGCACCGGACTGTGGATGTGGTTCACTAGGGCAGAAAGCGACTTCCCGTTTCTCGCGCGCGAAACTTTTCGTTGTGGGAACCTCAGGTCCACCACTGCTCAAGCAGTTCCGCAACGGAAAAAGTTTCGAGCGCGAAAAGCTGAAAAGCCGCTTTCTGTCCTAGTGAACCACACCCCGTATGTTACTGTCAGACCAAAGTCTAACGTCGCTGTCTGCGGTGCGGTTTTCGATGAAGGATTACCACCCAGGTACTGTACGGTGCAACACTCGAGCAAGGGGTAGTATTTGAATTGTAGGAGACTCGACGTCACGCTCTGATCTATTCGCATATACTCGTTGGTTCATGTTTGTGACTGATAGGAAGAGAATATGATTAGTTCGCTTGAGTTTCCTATTTAAGTAATTTTGTTTCAGGTGAACGTATAATAAGCCGCCGAAGTTGTGTGGGCGCGGTTGTGGTGCTTGTGGGTGTGTTGATAATGATGATATCTGATACTCTGCAATCCTAACCGAGTTTAAATGAACTTCCTGCTTATGCTCAGCAGGGACGGGACACCCTATAAGATCTACACTTCTATTACATTCTGGATATCGAGCTCCGATGTGGAAGATAAATCGTCGGCGCTAAAGTTGTCTTTTTTCCTTCTTAAAGGACGTCAGAGTTGATCGCACTACGCATGGTTAATCGTAATTGAAACTTCCATGCAAGCAATACGAATCAAGACATATTAGGTTGTCCCAAAATTTAGCGCCACTTTTTGCACTTTTTTGAATAACTTCAGGTACACTACGAAGGGCGCACCACGTGAAGTAGTCTATAATTGAGTCATCCTTCCGTGCTTTCTTAGCGCTAAGTATGAGAAAAGAAGAGAGCAATATTTTCTCATTGTTTGACGTATAAACGTGTGCTGAACCATAAACTGATGAAAGCTAAAAGCAGCATTTGCTTTGCGACACCTCTTTTGTGTTCGGCCACCATACGATATTAGAACGGTTAGATCCTCTATGGTCTGGACACTACGGCCTAGAAGAAAACTTTTCCTGGGAGGGGTCGTGTCGGCTCTGGGTCTCCCATCAAAGTTAAAGCAACAGTCTCAAAACGAATTCGAGGCGTTGAGCGGTCGCTAACGAAGTTTTAGGTAAAGAGTTGAGTGATAATAAAGGAAAAAACAAAGAAATCCGTCGGCGAAGCCTTTAAACAGGTTTCACCTGGTGGACGAGTTGTCGGAACTACTTGTTCCGCCGTATCTCAACCGCATTTACCCTAATACAATTAGAGACATACAGTCCACATCCCAGACTCAGGGTAGGCGTGTAAGCGGAAGTGACGTGGCTGCTGCCGCACTTGATAGAAGTTGCGTTGATAAGCTGCTCCCGACACACACTGCTGGATATCAGCGAAGAATGTTGGCAACAACTTATCCACGCAACTTCTATCAAGTGCGGCAGCAGCGACGTCTATTCCGCTTACACGCCTACCCTGAGTCTGGGATATGGACTGTATGCATCATATAAAAATAGAAATACAACAATCAAATGAAATAAGCAAGTAAAACCTCATGAAAAAGACGCGGCAATGATTGGCAAATGGGCGTTCCCTACAATCTTAGCGAACGCCCCCCCAAACGGCACTTTCCTGGCTATTTTGCGGCTCTGTAAGGTTAGGTTTTTCGTTTGTGACAGTTCCTAGAGTCTCTATTAGGGCTAGCGCGTCGATTCGACCCCATAGCATGGAAATTTTGGGACCCTGCTGAGACTTGCTCTAACCCGTACGAATTATGCTGTTGTGTAAACACCACACTCATGGTCGGGCACTTCAGGTTAATTGTTGATAGAATTCTGCTCGCTTTAATATTGTCGAAGCTTGTATTAAGAATTCTTCTAAGTCGATTAGTAATCACAAGTGCAATACGAGTTCATTTCTTCTTCTGTGCTGTTTCATCCTCACGAGATGGCTGAAAACCGCTGCTACTGCTGATGAGAAGTGGTGTTTCTATGCTAAGCAAATGCAGAATATCTAGTGGGTGGATCGAACAGAAGATGCTGAAGAACCATCAAATCCAGCAGTAAGTTTTGGTCCACGCATGACAAGCTGTTCGCGGTGTAAATGGAGCTGGAGTTGGCCACTCCATGCTTTTCTATGCCTCTAACGATAAAGATCAATGGAAACACGCTAATTTATGTAAGCTATAGACAAGAATCGGTGAAATGCCCTCTCATCACCGATATAGTCCATTTTTTGCACATTTTTAGTCTTCCACCCTCTATCCATTTCAAATTGGTCCACCAGTCCTTATCAAATATTCTTGAATGAAAGTGCCTCCAAAGCTCTTCCCTTCAGCATTATCAACGCCCTTAGCGTGATCCTTATCGTAAGAACCGCTGAGCAGAATGAGGTGGCTCCCTCCAACTCCATTTTCAGCGCTGTTCGCATAGCCGCTAGGAACTTCTTTCTACCTCCGGTACATCCTAGGTCTCGCATAATCAACGCCCGAGGCTGATGAGGAAGGCCAGTCTAAAACGCCTGAAATTTTGCAAGCCATACCCGTTCCACGGCATCGAGACCACGTGTTTCTAAAATGACGCGATTCTAGATCTCGAAGCTTATTTGAGAAGTGCTATCATATTTACCATTTAGAAGAAATCAGCCTCTTCCCAAAAGATCAGTCATCTTGCGGTCAAAAAAAAAAACGATTCAAAGGCAAAACTCGAAATTGACCTCGCTCTTCTTTTCAGCTTTGAACCACCGACCCTCTGGGAACGCAGCATCTATTCTTCGGTGGATCGATGCCAACGCAACAAACGCAACGTTACCCTTGATAGTCCATATATTGATGACAGATATTGTTTTTGATAGAATAACGTAAACTCAAAAAATGCTTGATTTGGCACAATTCTTGATACACATACAGGGTGGCCAAAAATGGCGCTCTGCTCAGCCTCATTTCAGCAAGCTTTAACTCGCACAGGCTACTGTGGTCCATTGAAGTCTTCCAACAAAATATTCCTGAAATGTCCTTACACACAAGCCCCTGTTCACTGCCCTCATCGTCTTCAAAGTAGCACCTAATCTGCAATCGCCGTCCATCTCAAGGCGGTCTTCGCTTGTTACTCGAGCATGAAGCAGCTACGTGATTACTTCAATCGCTCAGTTGATGGACATTCCCCGAGACAGTAGCACTGACCATGCAAAATTCATGAAACCAGCGTTTCGAATAAGGTCGTAACGGTCTACGATGCGTCGAAGACCACGTTGAGCTAGGACCGTGCACAACGTTTCCGTGGAAAATTGTTCTGATGTCGTGCGTGTGAACTGTACCGCGTTCGAAGAAATGCTGCCTGTATCTTGCTGCGCTAGCCAGCAAGAAATGCCAGCTAGTTCAGACAACTCGTCCGGCACCTCGGTCCCTTATTTTGAAGGGTTCCATGTTTTCATTGTTTCGTATGTCATTTGCAATCAACTCGTCCCACAGTTTCATTATCGACCTCTTCTACCCCACCAACTCGATCTGGGGGTGTTGCTATAATAGGTCGCTACGACTCTGGAAGGGAATCAGATACGTGGCGTATCCCGAAAAGCGACCAACCAAAGCGGAATATTTATCTTTTGTCCTCTTGATTCGTCGTCATTTGCAACGCTTGAGCCAGGGCACAAAGTGCTCAGAGTAAATTCACTGATGTCGCAATGAATTCAGAACCACTGTAGGTGGGTAGGGATGTACGGGAGGGTTTGGGGGTGAAGATCCCTCGAAAAACGGCCAATGCACTAAGTTTGTTAGGTTTTTTCTGCTCATTTTGTTAAATTTTTGCCAAGTGTTCCCAAACCCCCTCAAACGACCTTCTTCTCTCGAAACTTGGAGCCCTTCACCACCCAAAAATATGACCTTTCCACCCACTTTGACGATTTGTCGTCAAGTCCCTCCCGACACTCGCAAATACGACCCTTTCCTCTCGACTGGATCAGCCGAACGGACGGTCAACCACAGCCCCAAACGACGTCGCGACCGCCTTAACTTCCTCTGATCCACTCAATCCTCCTAAGTGAACGAATGCTTGCTTCGACTAGCAAGAATGTCTGACTGACGTCACTTCTTGTGAAAAGTAGCAAATGAAGGTGGTGTTGCCTTGAAAACACTACTTCTGGCAAAATTAGCTTAGCCCGTCTAGCGCGAGTTGAATAAGCGTAGCGGTGACGTCGTTGAGCAAAAAGGCGGATTTTTCTGCAGAACTGCTTTCTATTTACCTAAGACTATTTCCACTCTTTCACATGCACACGTCATCGCAAGAATGGTGTAATGTAAGCAAAATTTTCACGTTTGAGTAGAACTCAACACTGGCACTTACGAGAGGGGTGAGGAGGAGGGGAAGAAGAGTTACTTGCTGAAGGATCACATCCACAACTTTTTTTGTCACAGGGTTGGTGGATGATTTGCAGCAAAATATTCTTTAGGTGTACCACATATGCAGAGAAGCCGTCCTTCACTGCCCTCACCGTCTTTGAAATACGACGTCATTTGCCGTCACCTTAGGGCTAAACTAAACCTACCCTAACTGCTTCGGCCCGAAGCTGCTACATACACTCTTCTATGGTGGATAGTACCCAAAGGCATTAGCCTGATGTCTCGGTTTAGAAGGCTATTATGAAGTTTTCCTAATTTTTCTCTTCAATTGTCGGATACTAGAAATCGGTTTGAATTTAGCAAAGCGTAATCAGTTCCGTTTCGAATGAAGGGAGCACAACTTTTTTACGGCCCACTGTATAATATTTCGCGATCACCGTAGTTATCCATTACATTATGACAACCTTCTGTCATCGAATGGGCGAACCTCATTTCGGCCAGTTTCCTTTCGTTAAAAATAATAGGGATTAAATGGGCAGCGCTGGATAATCTCTCGGAATAGCCGGATCCGACAGAAGTCGAAACTGCAGAAACATCTCAAGATTACGTGTTAGGTTCACATAAGACTTGTTTGACCGCTGATCAAATCACCGTTAATTACTCGTCGTGAGTCTAGCTTCTAGTAATGCCAACTAGTCCGCGATTCTTAGTGGAAGCCAGGTGCACGGCGTATGCCAAGAGTGACCAATGCTTGGTACTTTATTATGCACTGCATGTGATCCTTTTTCATTTCCTAACATATGCATGGATGACTGTCGCAGTTTGTTAGGTTGTATGAATCTTTTGCGATATTTCGATTTTTTTTTCGAAGACAATTTTTCAAAGCAGAAAGATGAGTGGCGCAGCCTGGGAGTGGTGCGTAACTTCCGTATCCGTATGAAGTGCTTTTCATATCAAGTCGCCTTACCTTGAAAACTTACTGATTTCAGCTTCCTCTTTCGCGTATACAGTGCGTACCAAAAGTATGTGGACACCCTAAAATCGATTCTCGGAGG
>KZ345389.1:94203-108117 GCA_002352805.1 Teladorsagia circumcincta
GGCTCTCACACTGGTGTTCCCGAGAGTCCCTAAAAAGTGTTATTGTGTGTGTAACTTAACGGTTGTGAGCATTGTTGGGAATATTGTTGAACGAGCATGTCATTGCCGTTCCCATATTCCCCTCCTCTCCTCAAACAACGCACCAACGTCGGTCACACCTTCGACATTTTTTCACTGCCCATTATTTCACTTGAAGTTACCGTTAAACGTTCAAAATTAGACATGTTTTGGCCCAAACATAGCAGGTCGCTTGTTTCACCGAGCTCTTTTACCCGAAGGTCGATGGTAGTTCCTTTCCGAGGGGAGTGTGCTCAGGTCAAGATCTGCCTCATGGAGACACATTAGAATGGAGGGGCTATTCCTTCGGAGATGAAAAGTTCTTTTGGAGAATTACTCGATCACTCTGGAGAAGAGGTGTGCTGACGAAGAGGGCATGCTTCTTTGCAGGGCCATCCCACGGAGTTATATGCTGTGCGGCATCCTGAAGAGTCTGTCTTATATTAGCGATGTTTTATCCTCGAACACAAGACCGACGGCTCATGGCTTGAAATGAAAATTACGGTTATTATGAATACAAGTGGTCCAACGGCCCTTAGCCCTAATTTGTTCTGAAAAGATCAGAGGTTCTGCACTTGGCTCTGAGCGATTCTTTTGGGATACGCCATGCATACCACTTCTATTGAAGATCAAAGTGGATTGAATGCTAAATGCGGGAGCAGCCAACGTGTCATTCTGCTTTTTTTCCCTCCCGGACGATCCCGATACCATCGAGACGATCACGGAGGCATAAAGGGCTAAGTTAGCTGGAAGCGTGTGAGATTTTCGCATAAACAGAATCACAAGACCTGAACTGAAACTTTATTGATTCAGTTTATGAAGCTTGAATCTGTACTTATCTGGGAATCTGGGACTCCGTTATGCACTTGTATAGATTCTGAATGAGTGAAAGTCGGCCCTCAGCTCCTGGCGTGATCGATTCTAAATACTTCAAATGACTGGTGTGAAAGTCGAGAACACTCGAGCAGGGTCAACCGTGGCATGTGACTAGCTTGGACTTTCGAACCCCTCCCCTCTTCATTGGCTCAGGACACGTTCCTCATCGCCGACCGGGACGAGTCCCTCATACGGCTCCCCTCACCATCCCCGCGGACAGGAGGGAGTGGGCGCTAACTTTATGCCTCTTTTGGTGGAATTTCGTCGGAACTTCGAGGATATTAGCTGAAAATTGAACCTCTCTCCTCTTTCACTACAGCGGCTCCCCTCTACTTCTACTAGAAGACCTCTAAAAGGTGTTACGGCCCCTCACCACAATCACGATATACAAGTACTAGGAATACGACCCCCTCCGAAAATCCCAAACACAACCTTCTCACTGAGATCAGCCAGACACACAATTAATCCCCCCCCCCTCCGAATTTTCCTATGTGTGGCCTGCGGGCCACCCATATAGCAGGCACTATCAAGCACGTGTGCTTTTTGAGATTTTGCTCGAGAAAGGGTGAAGTAATCGCGACAAGAAATGAGGCTCTCACGGGAATCGCGGCGCTTTATGCTTCGGCTGTCACGACTCCGCCTAATTGTTTCTTGGTTTCGTCGCAGAGAATCGCTATCCGGTCTGAGAAAGCGCAGTACCACACATCACATTTTGCTTCTTCCTTTCATAATTAGCTTTTCTTTTCATAATGTCATAGGAATAAATCAATGACATTCAGCTCGTCACCCTGATACGCTCCTATTGTGAAAAAAAAAACGAACTCAGGGAGAACTCAGAGAATGTCTGGGCAAAGCAAGGTAAAAAAAAACCCATGGGAGTCACTACGGCAGAGCGAGGGTTAGGGGTAAGTGATACACATTCGAAAAGATATGCACATGTGTAACTGTAAACACTGTACTACCTGTCTAGTGCCGCGTGGTTATACATCATACCATATGTAGAGGCCCGATGCAGCTACAAAAGTTCCTCAAAGTCCTTCAACATTGTTTCTCTCGCGATTATTTCTGTAATTTCTTCTTGCTTTCAAGAAACTACTCAAATTTGTGGAAACTCTCAGTGTTGATTCATGACGGTGACTTGATTTCATGTTTTCTTTGTTGCTGTGCCCCTGTGGTGTTATCGGTAGCACACAGGGTTGATCGTAGAGTTGGCACTTTTCCAAAAATTGTACGATCCTTTCCCTCTCGGGGAGATCTGGGTACGACACCACGTACCACCACTGACCACCATTCTTGCTATCATACTGTTTCAAAAATATTTCATTCCGTTAACTGTCGACACTCCCCAGGTCCGCCGGCACTTTTCCTCTGCGGAACTGCGGCGGGGAGGGTGACGGGATTTCCCAAAACCCGAAAAACTCCTGTAAGGAACGACCTTCCACTTCTACAACCTTGCCCTTTAATTTTCACCCCCGTCTTTTTTGACCTTCTGATGTTCGCCCAAAGCGCAAATACGCCTTTTTGTTTTCTAGTTGGTACTTATACCAACGGGCGGTTGACCCTGATAGTACAACTGCCTGGGAAACTAGGGTGCGGGTTGGATTCACGCCTGGCGCACAGGGTTTTTCTCATAACCCAGCATTCTCGGGAATCTCAATGTTGAA
This sequence comes from Teladorsagia circumcincta, assembly GCA_002352805.1. Classification (NCBI taxonomy): domain Eukaryota; kingdom Metazoa; phylum Nematoda; class Chromadorea; order Rhabditida; family Trichostrongylidae; genus Teladorsagia; species Teladorsagia circumcincta. The sequence goes on from KZ345389.1 coordinate 96,801, forward strand.
TTCTGACCGTGTTCTGTTCTCAATCCAAGCTCAAAGACAATTTGTTCATCCAAGTTCTCTACTGCTCTGAAGAGCTTCTTCTACAGGCTCGTTTTTTCTCGGTTCAATCGCTGCAAGAATTTCTTATTGATCATGTGAACACTCGGATTTCCGGTCCTATCATCCATTTTCAGTTATCCGACATTTATCCCTTCATTCTAAAATTAGCACAAATGGAGTAGGTTTCTAGCAAAGGACTTCTTGACACCGGGACAATGGCATTCTTTGCGGTTGTTTGTTCAATTGTTGACAGCTGTATGACGGGAACTTGGCTGTGTTTTCGCATGGTGTGTCGTGTGAGATTCAATTCACAGGTGAATAATCTCTTCTCACTGCCAATACTCCACCAACACAACGTCCTACCATTCCACTACTCTTTTATTCAGTGCTCAGGGTGGTACCGGATCTATTTGTACATCATTTTCTAGAGATAGCGCGGGGACAATATCCGGGCACCATGAAACATGGTGTCCTTGCTTGCGTTATATGGGTTACATTATAATACGATAGGGGGTTGAAATATTTGCAAAGAATACCTCACTGTTGCATGATTCCTAGTTCTGATCTCAGCTGCGTCACTGAAAATCACAATATGGAAGTAATGGCCACGAGACTAAATTACCTGCAAAACACTTTGTCCTAAGCGGAAATTGAACCTCAACCTCTTCTCTCCGAGCACAAAGGTGACCATTACCCACCAAGTTGTATGTTGTGTTCGAGACACCTTCATTATGTCTGTTGTTCAACCTGCTTTTGAGTACCTTTTTGTGTCCTCGGTTTATTCTCCCAACCGTTCGGCGAAGAATATAACCGTGGCCATTGGCCCAGAAACCGAGACATGGTACTACATCTCTGCCCATTGATTTCCGCATGATGCTACTATCAACGTGGTGTCCTCTTCGATGTAAGCGCTTTACAGCTAGAATCAAACGGCGAGAGGGTGGGCGGGCAGCGGAGCGAGCGGCGCAGGTGTGGCTCTGCTCGGTCTCTAGGGACATACTCTTCGCTGAGGAACGTGTACTCGCAGCTTCAGGAGGACCCGCTTGCTCTTCGAATTAGCAATTTCCTCTTCCTCAACCTCCGGCATTATCGTGGAATTCTCTGTTAACGCGAAGATTCACTATTACCTTCATTCAGAACCCCGATATCTGAAGAAAAAGAAAACAGTGTAGATCGGCGAAAATGGAAAGAGCACAAATGGGAGTGGAGCACGATTTAAGATGTCGCTCTACGTTTTGAGAAGCGAAGAATCCTGTTGAAAGACGCATACAAGAATTCACGCCCCTTGTTGGGTGCGTCATCGGCTATTTTCTTGTGGCATCATCTATCTGCAACATTCCAATCGTAGAGCATGTTGGGAACGGGCGGAACTTGCACAGTGGGTGGGTTATGCCATTTGGATATTGCCTTGCTAAATGTGCACCTTTCTTTCAGCATTTCTTCCTCTTTTGAATATTTCTATAAATTATTCAGACCATGCTTCTGGGACCACCTGAAGGAAGTACTGCTTATATGCGCACACTAGAGGCGTATCCTATCAAATTTCTGATTGATCAATCCCTCTGATTGGCATGATAAAACTATCCACAAAGATGGCAGATGTCCCATTCTTTGCTCGTAAAGTGCGAGATAATGGGGCTAACGCTTGGCCAGTACCGCCTCGGCTGCTTCCGTTTTCATGTGAGGGGTCTGAGTCCTCTCATCTCTTGCGATCGCTCGTGTATCCTCTCTCTTTCTCTTGTGTTTTCAGTATCAAACTGCCTTCATATAAAAAAAGGAGCTACAAATCAGGCGTTTATGCGCAGTCTTTTTCTGTTTTCCTCACCGCGGGTCCACTTCTTAGCCCTGCTTCCATTTTCGGTGGGAGAATTACACCATTTTGATCGCGAAGGTGCCTATAAAAAAAAGTGAGCCTCTGGGCCAATTGGGATATCCGACAGGAGGCCCGTCGCACGGCGAGAAGGTAGAGACGTAGACGGGTCAGCGGACGGGTCGCTGCGCGTTTTGTGCGATGTGGGACGTATTATAGCACATTCTATTTAACTTGACGCTAAATCGCTACAGTTCGCACTGCGACTCGTCCAGTAACCTGTTCTCATCTCTGCTATCTCGCCGCGTGACTATCCTCCTGTCACGCACCCTGGCCGATTTCTGGACCAGTTCATTTTCTCAACGATCTTTTGTTTTCCTATTCTTTCTACATCATTGCTTGTATTATACTGTCACTATATGATCTTGAGCAGAGACATTCTTTCCGCTCGCATGCCTTCCCTTTCTAAGCTGTCTTAAGCCATGTGAGCCCCGCACAAGCAGTGACCTTTACGCATCACATCACTTTCGCAACAGATGAGTTAGAAAGAATCTTTCTTCCTGCTGAAACAGTAGATGGGACACTCTATTGCCTTTATGAAATCACATATGGCGGGACCGTAGTGTAGTGGCACTTTGAACAATGAAACCGCTTTCTTACTTTTGTTGGCTAGAGCAGCTTTCATCTACCCTAGTAGGGTAGGATACGGAAGCGGTGCAGGGAGAAGTGGTGCCACTTATGCCGACTTTCATCATGTGAACATATGCGGTGAGACTCCGAGATTACCTTTAGAGACGTCAGAGCGGTTGGAAAGGTGGTCGATACAAATCCTCCACCATAACACCTCGAGGCACAAGTGCAACTTACATTTAAAAGTGAGGGACTGTATTACGGTAGGTGGCCCACCTTTGGATTACGTGATGGATTCTTTGATCTCGAACTTCAGTAGGGTTGCTAAGACATTTGGTCGGGTAGTCATTAATTGTTTCGACCCTTTCAGGCTCTTAAGAAGGCGATTCTCGCCGAAACGTCAGCCTAATAAAGGTTATCTAAAAACCTCGTGTGAGTTAAGAAGAAATATCAACAGCATCATCATGCCGAGGTTTATCAACAGCCGTACATGGTGAAAAGTGAGGGACTTCAAATATCTGGGGAAAACCCCCACGCGTTCCCGATATATGAAGTCCCTCACCTGTACGACGACACGTGCGGTGGCGGTGACATAAAAATGGAATTTCCACCTGCAATTCGACGACTGTTCAAGTGTATTTGCCGTGACCGAAGCGTTTTCAAAGCAATACCCCTGGCAGATGTCGTGCCGAGTAATCTATTAAGTGGGTGGGATATAGAGCAGCCCACGAGTAGCGCAGGTGAGCCCTTGCCGCGGCTCAAAAGTCGCAATAGCGCTGGGGTCCTACAAAGTCGGTATTGGGCAACCAGTCTTAGTGGTTGGATGAGATACCTTGCGCGCACCCCATGCTATGCAGCGTGTATTACGATGTTGCGACCAATTCAAATACAAGTGGCTTAAGTGGAACCATGGAACAAGCAAGTTCGAGCAACTCGTCCGGCACGCCCCTTCCTCATTCAAATGGGAATACTTGTTAATGGCTTCATCGACAGTTTTTTTTTGCTTCCTTTTTTCATTTTTAGCCAGATGGGCATCCACAACCTCATCATCGACCGCTATGAACACACAAATTTGATATGGGAATGTTGCTTTACGTAATTACTTCCTTTTGTACCGGCCATCATGGAGTCTGGTGCATAGAACATTTCTGCTCAGCTATTCTACGTCCCCACTTATCGAATATGTTGGCGTCTTAGGGCATCGCACCCCAATGGGACAATTCAATTACGGTAATTAGTGCTAATTGGGAGTCTGTGGAGCTATGCGGATTCTGTCTGTCCTGAATCGTCTTGCTCTTCCAGTCATAGTTTCTCACTGTTGCAAATTCACTCCTTCTAAGGGGGGGGGGGTTGTTGCCTCGGTGATGTTATCATCACAACTTGATGAACTTTCTGTGAGACCTTCTGTGGGGTTATAAATGCTGAGTTGGAAAATTTTTCTTCTATTTGAGTTTAGCTAATAGAAATAAGTCAGAATTGGTTCAAGGGAAATAAGCCCTAGGATCAGAAATTGGCCAGTATTGCGAAGTTGATTTGCGTGAATTTAGTAACATATCCTACAAAGTTTTATGAACTTTCACTTTGGGACCTTTTTTTGTGCAAATGTGAAAATGAAAATGAAAGAAAAAATCGTTTTTTTTTGACGTGGAAGCGTAGTGAAAAATCATTTCGAAGAGAACGTGTCCGAAAACAGCGATAGGAGTTGCCATGTGGTGAAAAGTCGCCCCACCGTAGTAGAACCGAGTTGAAGGACTGTATGGACTCATGGACAGAGAATTATACCTCAATTTAAAATCAATCATTCTCAAAATCCGGAGCAGGCTTAAAGGCAGGAGCAGGCTTGAAGGCAGGGACCGGGATAAAAGGGGGAGTTAGGCGTTCAAATATAAAGTATTGGGTGTCAGGAGTCGGAGGTCAAGAAAAAGGTAGGAAATACCGCCAAAAAAGTCCAAAATAAGGTACTCTTTTCAGTTAACTGCTTGCAAGCCAGGGCTGGGAGGAAGACGTGTCTGAACACGTTTCCAGCAACTCCCGGCTTTATGGCATCAATCCACGTGACCATAAAACCAGCACAGAAAACTGTTGTTGCTGTTTCCTTTTCATTTTTTTGTTTCTATTTTTTAGTTTGTTTCTTATCTCTGATCTTTTTAGTGCCCACTAGAATGAACGACAACGTTCTCGATAGGGGTCGCAACATAGGTTTAGCATCGATTTTTCGCAATTGAAATTTGCAAAGCATTCTCCTACGATTTTCCAAACAACGGCTAAACATGTTAGGCTTTATCAGGTGGTTGTTTAGAAGGTCGAATGAGTTGTGGACGGGCTCAGTGGGATAGGGCGGCGCCAATGTTCCAACCTTGGCTCCTTGCAAACACGAGGCAACCCGAAGTTTGCGCAAGCCTTTAGAACTTTGCCTGGAGCTCAAAAAACCTTAGAAAATAGCTTTTACAAATTTGCTTGGAGCTCAAAAAACCTAAGAAAATATTGTCAAGCGCTCAAGAGGTCTTACCCGAAATCTTGATGCTCTTACTCGAAGGGTGCTTCAGGAAGCTACAGGCTATGTTTCTAGTCGGGGCAATTGAAATTTCATGTTGTTGAAGGAAATGTCATAGAGGTAGTTCTAGGGAAACAAGTATGCGTGGTTGAGGCGTGAGGGCGTGGCCAAAATCCTTTTAGAACAGAATATGTTTGAATGTTGAAGAAACATAACTGCGCATGGTGTGGGAGCGTACCCGAAATAAGTGCATTTGAAACCATCGATGTTAAAGGCAAAAGTCAGGCTCGTGTTCGGGCATTATGGTGATTGAAACTGACTATAGAGATGGGAAATGGAACGACAATGAAGAAAAAACGAAAATAAATCGCCGACAAGGCCAAAAACGAAAGCCTCGCTCCCTCGGCAGTGAAGAAGGCCAGCTTGGGAGAGGAGCACGTCCAAACGAGTTTTCCGGATATGCCAGCTATTCCTTCGGTTGATACGGCAATCATTTTAGCTGATTTCACTTGTTATGCCGGCCATGCAAACTCGGAAAGTGGGCGGAGGGAGCAGGGATGGGCGGCGGGAGCAGGAAATACATGCCCTGAGGCCTTATTACGGCTCCGTTCGCGATTCTGAGCATGGTATCGTCTTTGTCAGCGCGTAGCCATACACAGAAACAATAAAAGGTCTTGTTTTGGCCCCCCGAGCCCGACTCGTGGCTTTAACCAAAACCTGATGTAAGGTAATCATTCACTATCCTTCTTCAAATAAAAGTGCTTTCTGATTAAAGCAACAGTCTCAGCAGGGTCCCGAAATTTCCATGCTATGGGGTCGAATCGATGCGATAGCCCTAATAGAGACTCTAGGAACTGTTACAAACCAAAAAACTAACCTTACAGATCCGCAAATTAGCCAGGAAAGTGCAATTTGTAGGGGCGTTCGCTAAGATTTTAGGGAACGCCCACTTGCCAATCATTGCCGAGTCTTTTTCATGGGTTTTACTTGCTCATTTCATTTGATTGTTGTATTTCTATTTTTATATGATGCATATGTCTCCAATTGTATTAGGGCAAATGCGGTTGGAATCCTGCGAAGCAAGTAATTCAGACAACTCGTCCACCAGGTGAAATCTGTTTAAAGTCTTCGCCGGCGGATTTCTCTGTTTTTTCCTTTATTACCAGTCAACTCTTTACCTACAACTTCCTTACCGACTGGTTAACGCCTCGAATTCGTTCTGAGACTGTTGCTTCAACACGCTATTTTCGAGAAGTGCTCTTGCCTTTTATTGACTTGATAAGAATGATGGCGTGTACTTTTCGTACCACTATTCTTTCGTATAGAATGTCTATAAAACCATAATATAGTTTTACTCGAATAATCATCAAGTACACTTCGTGTAGTAATTCTTGAGAAACAGGAAGTCCTACGTAAGACATTGATGACGTTCATCGAAGACACATGTGTCAAATTAAACCGAGGGTAACGATGTCCGCTCTGAACGGTTATTTTGGTTTTCTTTTTGAAGTCACGAGACCGGATGACCACAGTTTTGCTTTCGACGTTCCGAGGCCAAACAGGTTGAAGGAATAATTGGCCTGTCTTAAATCAGTGCCAAATTTATGAGGCTATGTAGCAACGAGCGAGGGAGGGCAAAGTTTAAAATCACCCCAAACGTTCCGATCCATTATAAATGCTTGTGAACGAACGGATGCGATTATTGAAGGGGAAGGAGCTCCAGGTTACACTGAGAAACGAATTTTCCGTATAAGGAAACTAAATTCACCAATCCTAAAATATCCCTTTTTAAAGCAACAACCCCGGATCAGGTCGTGTCGAAAAACGTGTTCAGTGGGTAGGAGAGAGTAGTGTACGGTACTCACAAATGTGCCGTTGCGCGGCTCGAAAGTACGCCACAATGGCGCTAGGGCTCCACAATTTGAACCCATAGCGAATAAATCAACTCCCAACTGATGGACGAGACACCTGGTATACATACCGTGATACGCAGCCTGGGTTACGGATTGGCGGCTTATTCAAACACGCGCGAGTAGGTGGAGCCGTGGAGCCAGAAGAAAACTCGTCCGACCTACCCATCTCTAGTTTCAAGGGGAGAAAGAGTAACTATTTTAAAGGCGCCATCGGCGTTTTCTTCGTTTATTTTCCATTTTTAGTCGAGTCTACATTCGCAACTCCATTATCAAACGCTTTGACCCCACCTACTTTCATCTAGGAGTGTTGCTTTAACGTTCCACTGCTTACGCGCTCTGTACCTTAGAAGCTTTTACGAAAAAGAACTTTTTCGTCTGGAACTACGATGAAAGTGGAGTTGGAGAGGGCCACTCCATCCTGCTATGGACGATTAGGGGCAATGCTATAAGAGCGTTGATAATGTTATGGGAGAGATATATGCTAACGCTTTCAGTCAAAGGAGCTTTTTAATAGAAGCCGGCTGATTCATCAGCCAGGAATGGCGCGGAGAACCGATCCTGGGCCAAGTTCTGACTATTTTCCCCTTTCCTCCGAGGCCCAAGGAGGAGTGGATGGGGTGAAGGGAGGAGCTCCGCAGTGGGTGGACCACTAGAAATGCATTCATAGGTTACATTAAATGAGCGTGTTATCAAAGTTCTTATGCTTATTGCTAGAGATATAATAGCCTTATCTTGTTTTGTCGTCAGAGTCGCCGGGCAAAAAGCGGTGGCCCCTTCCAACTGCATTTTTGCCCGACACTACATATCAGACAACCTAATAGATTGGGGTCCTACGAGCACGGTAAATGTTGAAGAATTTCCATTTGAGAGCACTTTACAATTCTTTTTAGGGCCGCCTGCCGCTCGTATCACCATGACATAGGATGATGTGGAATGCATGAGTTGATCCCGCCGATCGCGCCTTTTTAACTGGAAAGCTAACCTGCGCGCTCTGAGCGGTTATTTGAAAGTCCTATCTGACCATTTTGTTTTTCACGAACATGTCCCTCAACAAAACATTTTTTCAGCCCCAACAAACGCAAATCATAACTTTTTAATGAGTGGGGCGTCGCCAGTCCGAAGTTACCCAGACACGGGACATCGTTTTGTGACAGCTGGTCTACACATGTCCTACACTACGAAAGTGTTCTGAGCCATTTTAACACACTTTTTTGGCCCCAATGAGATTCAGAGTAGCAGTTTTATTTACCAAGCGTTATATCTGATAAATTGTTCGATTGATAAAGGAAACCAGAAACACGCAGTTGTAGGCAAAAGTAGCGCTTTCAAGAATGATAGAACATTTTTTGGGCGAAAATTACTCAATAAATCAAAGGAACGATTTTTCTCAGAATGGTCGCATGGCACACACGGTGCAACACGACGCCACTCGAGGAAGAGACGTTCCGCTTTATAATTTTCCTCGTTATTGGCCGTCGTAAATCATGTCATAACCAATTACGCATCCAAAAGCCGTCATGTCTATGGAGCTAAACGCATCGCGAATCCTCCGGGAATGGAATGGCACCAGTCTTTTTATCCTTTCATCCTGCATTGTTCCTGATGTGAGGCTAGAATTTTCACATAATTCTTCTTTCATTCTGCTTACCATTTTTGCTGTCGAAACTCCTCCAGCTCCTGATGTTGAATAAAAAGTGTTACCAAAAGGCTCAAGATATTGGCCTTGTAAACACTTCTATTCCAAACAAAACCTCGCGCACTTTTTTGAATAATTTTTTTGATCAAATCTCAATTTGTCTTCTGTTCGTGGGCGTGTCATGGCTTACGGGGGTGGTTTCGCTCACAGTGGCCGACGTGGCAAATTCTAGAATTGTTTCTCATTCTAGCCGCATCGTATCACGGCGATTGCAGACCACACATCACAAGTGACGACAATTTCCACAAAATATAAATGTTTTTTGCCAATGAAATGAAATGATCAGCCTGTTGCAGTTGTATAGTACCAGTTGTCTAATTTACCAACTACATATCACCTAGCACCACAGAACACTAGTAACCAGAATTACTTGAAGGCCGTCGTCACCTGTGGCGTGTGGTGTGCACTCGAGCGCTTATTGTTTTCTTGAACAGAGTAGCTGATATTACCTTCGGCCGCTTCGAAGTCTCTCCCGCTACTGAACTTTTCGTAGGGAATGGAAGCGCTATGAACATCAGCAGATCCCCGCAAGTATAATGCATGGCGTATTCCAGAAGGACCGATCACGGAACCACCCAATATCTTGCATTCAGCAGCGGTCGACACTAGTCGAGCTTTTTCTGATGTTACTTGACGCTTTCATTTCGTTCTGATTCGCAGATTGTCCTTTGCATTCTCGAACCGCAATTAGTACTCGTTTTTCGTGACGTTTTCCAGCTACAGTAATCGGCTAAAATCAACCGACAATGGACTGAAAATGACACGTTCATTCTACGTCATTTTCCCGTAGTATTCATAGTTATAGTTATAGGACAATGTTTCGTATTCAATGAGAAACGAGATATTTGTTCTGAGAAGTATTCGCGCCTCAGAACGCTAACACAGTACGCCAAAACTGTTGTGTGACGAGATAGTGCTTTTAGCCAGAATTTCTAGAGGGATTGCGCAAGGGAACAGCGCTATTCTATCTCGCCCATAGACTGAGGATTGAAAACTCATCCTTCACAGAATGCAGTAAAAAATGTGAGTACCGCAACCCTAAACATCCCCTTCGGAGAATCTCGCCATTCAGCCCTTGCGGTGGTGGAGTGGGTGACTTCATCACCCCGTTCGGGTTTTTGGTTAATCACCCTGACATCCCGTCAGGGCCGTTAGGAAGAGGAGGCGTTTGGCGTTTAACACGCTGACGACCGCCGTTGTGCGCGTACTGATTCAAGATTTTCCATATTTTCTCACCAATAGGTATTGCTCCTTCCGCGTTTTCATTATCAGTAATAAAAAAAGGTTTTTCGGATCCAACGGATCCAATATGGACCGTTGTGAAATAGGTAACAACGCCAAATAAATTGAGGAAAACTACTCTGCTCCATGTAAAAGTGTGGTATGACATCATACCACACGGTGGTCAACGTGTTAAAGGACATCTCTCAACTTTGAGCCACGTTTAGGTCTTTGAAGAAGACGATCTCGTTGAAAAATCAGGCCCTTAATAAAGTCTTCACCTGAAAATCTCGTTGATAGAAGCAAAACACTATGATTGCAAAGGAAATATTGTGTTTGTTCCGTAGACGCGTTTGAATTACTGCCGTACAACTATCGTGAATGTTGGCAGCGATGATTCTCCCATTTGTGTCTTGATGTCATGAATTCCGCACAATTTGAGTCAAGGGTCGCGCCTGGTTGAATGTGCGCGGGTCCTGGCGCGAATATGCCATCGAAGTTCGAAGATAGTCAGAGATGCAGAGCGCAAGCGCCCTTGCCTGCCTTCAGTTCACGTGTTGCCGCCGTTGAGTGTAGCCGTTCATCACTGCTCGTATTCCGCCGTCACCACTTCGCGTGTCAACTCGTCGTACGTCTTGGAAGTGTAACCGGGCATGGAGGCCCAAGGATGGATAGCGGAACCGAGCCACACCGCCCCCACGTAATGCATATTACTGGGTTCGACCAGCGAGTTAGGCGTAGTTGCCGTATAGTATTGTAGCATTTTCTTACTTTTACTTCAACAGTTTCTCACATGAATATGTAGTTCTAATCTGTTTAACGTGTAGAGTTCCTTAAACGGTTCCTGGTCTATTCCAGTTTGGGGGGGGGGAGGGCGTAATGATGCAGTTTTTCCAAAAAGCCACGGCAACTCCGAGCCAGGGGGAATATAGGCAGTCTAGGGAGGTGAGGGCAGTTGGCATGCTTGTCAAACTGGAATGTTCGAATTCATACAAGATCGCCGAGAAAGTGCATCATGATGCACCCCCCACCCCCTAACAGGTATAGACCCGCGGTTCCTTCCGGATCATAGTGTTTCTCATTTATGTTATTCATGTGCTCATTGGTAGGTGCGATGCCCGTAGTCTGCTTAGATGTGCCATCTTAGGGTTTAATATAAGGGGATGGTAACATCACGGAGGTGCCCTGGGGATGTAGATCGTAGTCAATCGTGGTTTACTTACAGTCGAGGCTGCTTAGGCCTATTAGGAGTCCGCGTGGCACGTGGCACGTGGCAGGCAGCGAGCGCGGCGTAAGTCCCCTCTAGCAACACCCCCCCCCCCCACACCGATATGAAAGCCGCTCTTGAGCAGGGTTGACCCCTATGCTCTTGAGCTTATGCGAGGAGCGAAGCATCCATGCCGGCGCGACCGTTGAAGTGTCATCGCTAGGAAATTTTCAGCCTTCACGCCTATGGCAAAAACATTTAAATTTTCTACTGCATCCTAATCTATCACGATAAAACGCTTTTCTCA
>KZ345389.1:124076-136928 GCA_002352805.1 Teladorsagia circumcincta
CCTTGAAATTTGAACTTTTTTCCGAATAATAATTTTCACAAGTACCTACAACAGTCAGCGATCGGCTGACAAGGGAACAAGTTCTCTCCTTCAAAATTCGGCAGGTTCCAATTGAAGAAGCGCCAAGGTCCGCTTTCAACTGCTAACAGTTATCGTACTTTTTATCCTTTAAAAAGTGAGCCAGGAAACGGAGCGCATGGTAGTTCGTAGGAGCAAGACCTAGCGAATATGGAGGATGGGGTTAGACCGTAAATCCAAGTCATGCCAATGTGTCATGGGTTACTCTCGAAACATGTGGTCTCGCGCTGTCATGAAGAAAGAGGACTTCGTTCAGCTCAAGGCGAAGTTTTGCGACTTCAGGTGCGAGCCTTCGTAGTTGTGAGCAGTACACCTCAGCGTCGACGGTGGAATTGTCTGGCATCCCGTAATGGCGTATTCCCCGAACACTCCACCAAATCGAGAGAGCGACCCTCTTTGGGTGAAGCCCCTGCTTTGGAACAAGCTCTGGCTTCTCTTTTGCATCCATCCACTGTCTTCTCCTGGTATGATATACGCAGAACCCCTACTTCTCATATCCAGTAGTGACATTATCCGGTTAATCGAGACGGTGACTTTTTGCAAGAAAATCTCTGTACACCCCGAGGCCTCTTTTCTTGGAATGCATTGTCAACTCATGCGGGATCAATCGACAAAGTTTCTTGACTTTTCCCAGTCTGTGGCGAGCACGATCTATGGCATTGTTGAAGCACTGCATCTCCTCTGCCAGCTCCATGGCGCGTGGTGCGGAATGTCTTGGAGGAGCAGCTCCAAACGTTTGAAACTGACTTCTGTTGGACGTCTATCTGCGGGGTTGTAGTTTCCTTCGCGGAACCTTTTGAACCAAAGTTGGCAGGTCTTCTCACTTACCACTCCCTCTACTTCCACAGAGCATATATTGCGGTAGGCCTCGCTCACTGTGTGTCCCAGACAAAATCCGCGAAGAAGACCACGGCGCACATGGGTCAAAACGTAGGGCATTTTCCAAGCTTCAAAGAGCGTGCAGGAGGTAAGTCTCGAGTATATGAAGGGATATCACCATACCTATGTATGGTTCAAAAATTTTCTTCGCAGGACGGTGCGTAGCCGTTCGTCAGGTTTTTGAAAAAATCCGCCAGAACTTTCGTTGCGACCTAATACCTCACTTTACCATCTTAATATAGAAATTTATAATTATGAACGCTTCTGCTTTTTATGGCGTGGTCCCTTACGCTCAAGTTCTTATTGAAATTAGCTGAGCTATAATATGTACATTATCAGCTCAAACCATAAAGTGATCGAATCAATAGGAGTGACTAGCTAGAGACTGATTTCGCTAATTTCTCAAATTTCCTCCGCTCAAGTTTTAGTCTCAGAAAGCGGGGTTTCCTTCAATGTTTTCCTAGAATTGTGAAGTACGCAGCAAAATCATATTCTCACATGAAAATTGCTGGTTGTGTTTTCTACCTCTGACCTGCCAAATGGCGCTATTTTGTTATTGCATCCATTACCAAAATTGACAATGCTCTATCATGCGTGTAGTTGACATCCTTTTGTTCTCCCTGCATAAGTGTTGTCACCAACCAAATACCCGATTACTGAATGGATTATACTTAATGGCACGGGTTGCGACGACATCCTTTAAGAAATTCTCCCCGTGGAAGAGATAGCAGATTCCCTTAGCACAGAAGTCGCGGCACTGTCACAACTCGGGCTACATCCTGAGGGTGCTGATGTATTTTCATGCTCGCTGCGTCTGCTTTCATTCATATCGATTGCAGCATACTTGGTGTCTGTATTTTCTCGCGCAACTTTTATCGTTTTTCCTTGTCCTCCACTCTCCCATATTTTTTTCATTTTCAAGCGATATAAAAGACAAAATCGATCGCGACCTGTGCCTTTAACCTTATCTTATTCCTCCATCAGGCGTGGTGTACTAACCAAAGATGCTCCCACTAATACATGGCCCTTTGACATTAATCCCATACACGCCAATCAAATGTTTTCCGTGCCTCCCTGTCGATTAACTGCTACCACACATGTCTCGGAGAGTTTTTAGGAGAGATTCGGGCGTGATCAATCCACAAACGCCATTGTACAAGTCAAATTAGCGCCTTAATTACTTGCATAACTCTGTGACTGCATGGCACAATCCGAGGAAATACACAAAGCTATCATCAAACGTAGGGGGTTTTTTTAGATGAAAGGGAGGAATCTTGTGCACAGAAAGCCGTGGGAGAACCTGAAATCCAGAATCCCAACACACTTTCCACCTCAATTTTATCGAGTTCAATTTAGTGACACATAATGATGCCACCAAGGCTGTCGCAACTCCACTCCGTCAACATCTCAACCGATTCCAAGATAAGGGGAAATTGAGCCCTGAATCTGAGTTTGGCCGTTCTTTGACTCCTTCACGTTTGGTTACCTCGCAAACAGCCATATTACTCTCTTTTTCATAAGAAAGGCTAGCAATCTTAGCGGCTAGTGGTCATTTTGAAGATCAACATAACAAAACCTTAAAGCAGCAGTACCAGCAACGTGGGCGTGGTCGGAACGGCTGCGGTCACCTTGGCCGATTCTGACCACTTTGAAGCTGTTCAGTCGTGGACGGAATCGACAGAAGGGATTGCAAACGTTGCGACCACGCCCGTCCTGCTGGGACTGTTGCTTTATTTCGCGACCGTAGCGTGTCATTTGAATGAGGCAAGGGCGCAAATACGGCGTATTTCGCCATCTTCTTCCAGGAAATCGTTTCACAATAATAATAGCAGATTTGAACTCAGCGCCTCGAAGCACTGTACAGGTGTACATCGCACTATAAGCGGTCGTACTGACCAACTGACTTCTAGTTGTTGGCATGCTTATGATCTCCGTGAATGAATGTGCTTCCTCGTACCCCTTTATGCTGATAGTCAATAAATAAAATGGGAGGTGTGGAATTTCTTCTCGCCCTTGTGCAAGTTAAAGTATTATTAATTTTAATCAATATTCACAGAGGCGCCACGCATACGCCAGCCTGGCGAAATAGTCTGTGAAAACTCGCAGGACATCGTGTCAACATTCATTTTGGCAATATCCCCTTCAGAGAGAAGGTTAATAGCAACTTCAACGCTACACTATGGTCCTGAAATTAAGTCCACTGTTAATTCCAGCTGGGCCAATGTCCTCTCCTTCGAGGGTGGGCTATCCGTAGCGGACCGCGTGCTTCATCTTGTGCAGCACGCCAGCTCACATGGATGAGGAGCTAGGTTCAATCATTCTCTATCATTTTTCTTAATCCGCTGTTATCAGTAAGTGTTTCCGGGCCGGGACTTATGATGTAATTGAGCGCTGATAAATTTTTTGATAGATCATTTGTTACTTAATGAGTTAATTGGTGCCGAGTGGTAGCAAGTGGTCATCACGCGACACCCACACAATTGGAGTTCAAGTTTGTGGTCCAGCTTTGGACTTTAAGTAGGCCGATGAGGCCCCTCCTTATTGGTAACACACACCTTGGGAAGACAACAAAGGCCTTGAACTCTCTCATCATTTCTGAAGATATCGGGCTAGTCAAATAATTTGCAAAAAAAAAAAAAAAAACGCTGAGCTGAACATCAATTTTGCTTCAGGTTATGTAAAGGCTCATTCCACATTCAAACGGCCCCGCATCCCGAATAAGAGACGTGTGCATGGCGCATTCCAAGAGAGGTTGTCAGTGCCACTCTTGGCACCATTTCACCTATGTAGAAAGGGATTTTACCACACTACACGCTTTACTGAGTTTGCCTCCGACGGATTTAAGGCGATTATTTTGCAACAATCCCGGCATGAAAATTGCCTAGGCCATTTCTCAAAGCGCTTACTCACTTCCTTTGCAGTTATTCCCACGCCGCCGAAACGAACTGCTTAGCCCCCACCTTTTTTATGTCGAAGCCATTAGTCGATGTCGCCGAGCAGCTATGAAAGCTCTCAGTCGGCCTATGGGCTTCCACACTTTGCATTTAACTCTGCAACTGGTCTCTGGCCAGCTTGAGCATGGAAGTCTTGAGCTCACTGAATCAACTCTGTTCCTCTCCATAATTGTAGCACCAGCTTTTTGGCACTGTTCATCTGCATCAACCACAGTGGCGGTGATCAGTTATATCCTTTGAATCTTCCTGGCTACTGATTGGCATGATCACGAAGACGCGCTCGTTTTGGCACAAGGTTGGCGCTATAATTGCTTATCATCGAAGAATTGCAAACTCGTCAGGCCAAAGCGGTCGGTTTCACTTCATAGCGGCACGTACATGAAGTGTAAGAGCTACAATAATTTTCCCTGAGCGGCCTTGGGATTGCCAGAAAAAAGGAAAAAATTCTCTCAAAGCGAAGTTTTTACATTTTTTACGTACTACTGCATTTGTAGCGTTGAATAGTTGTATGATGAAATTTTCTGTTCAGTGAATAGTTTAGATATATATGAGCGCAAGAAAAGGAAATCCTCTAACTATAAAGTCCTATCATCCGCAAAAAAATTCTTGAAAATGCTCTACTCGTCTTGAAAGACCTTCCTGCTCAGGGAATGTGAACTCAGCCTGCACTAGGTTTGAATACCATACACTCTGCGGCCAGCGTGAGCATGTTAGTTTGAGCTCTCTAAATCAACTCGTTTTCATTTTATTTTCGTAGCATCCCTTTTCATTTCATTTTTGTAACATCTTTCTTTTCGACACTGTTTAATTGTAACAACTTCTCTGGTGCTAAAGACTTATCTGCTTCAATCTAGGCTACTAGCGATCCAGATCCGAAGATAAGTTCATTTTGGCACATTTGACGCTATAAATGCTTTCCTCCGATGTCGTTGTGTATTTAGGGCTATGGAGTTAAACCGGAGTCAAATTCCCGCTAGGCGCCAAGTCTGAAGGCCATGCTGTCACTGGTCAGCATGTGGCGCTGAAAAAAAAGCAGAACCCAAGAATGTGTAGATGGAGTTGTCCCGGTGTCAAATTTGCGCTAATGTACTCAGGGTGAGGGGGAGGGAGAGGGCGGGGAGCATCGCAGCGCGCGCTGAGCCTTGGAGGAGAGGACGGACTTTGGGAGAATGGAAATCGCTTGAACACTTCCGTCCCTGGTCCCCTCTTAGGTTTGGTCATGAGGGGGGGGGGACCAAGAGAGGGAAAGCTGAGTTTGTTGAGCTCTCCGCATTACTGTGCCCCATCCCTTCCCCCTACCCCCACCCCCTCTAGGCCGCAGCCAGCAATATGTAAATACTAGCACCCCAAATTTTTAGCAGTCACCAAGCCTGAACACTGTGTTAGTTTTTGAGAGCACTGGTAGTCCCTATAGCAGATTTTTTAGCAAAAAAAATTCTTCTTCACCCTAACTCCTTAATTGTGTTGGTCGAACGACAACTTCTTCTGTCCACAATTTTATCACTGAAGGCAATGGTAATGAGCATGCAAAATGCGGAAATTGCAAATGGAAAGTTTGTTGAGAAGAGTTTAAAAATAGTCCAATCGAAGCTCACATTGCCTCATTCTTGCTAGTTGGTTAGGTAACGATATTAACTGCTTGCCGAAGATCTGCTAAAATTTTCATGGATATTTAAGGATCGAAATCCGAGCAACAATTGTTTACGTCATGTATAGGATAGAATGGGATTTTAAATGAATTTTCTCTTTCGATTTTCATTTTTAACTTGCCTTTTTTTGAACTTATGGGGTTTAGGGAGTTTCTCGTCGTTTTTTTAATTTACTCATCTCAAATTCAACAATGGGCACTCGCAATAGAGCTTCGATCTTACGAATATCCCACTGTTCAAAACCCGAATTTGATCCATTTCAGGACATGCGAGCCTTTCACTTCCCAGGGTGTTGATTAGTATTAGACTTGTCGCAAAAACCAGAACCGAGTTGCAAGGTCTGGAAAATTCGAACTGAATTTTAAGGCATTTCGAATTTGATTATTATATTATGCAAATCGTTGAATCGTAGGGCACGTAAGTGTAAAATACACACGAACCAAAATTCTGAAGGGAAACCGAATGCATGGCCTATTTCCTCATTGTTGTTTCCAGCTCGTCGTGGCTTACAGTGTTTCGCTTCCTTATCTGCTAAATTTTCTTGAACAATTTCGTCTTATTTGGTCTTTTTCATTTTTTCCTCTTTGAAAAACAGGCACTACTTTCAGTTGTACAATATCTCACATTCCGACAGACCACTCTAGCATGGACTGCAATACCGTATCGTAGAATGCCGTCAATTATATTGCATGTTCTCTCATTGCACACGTTTCCGTACCGTATCGCACTGATTTTCAGTTTTTTTTCAGAAATTTTTGAAATTAATATGTTGTCAGTCGAAAATCGAATAATGCCCGTCTACTGATGACACATGCGATTCGAATGGATGCCGCCTTCGTTGATCAATCCTGACTCTTCCGATCATGCACCGTTAAGCATCTTCATTGTTTACAGGTAATTTCAAACTAGGACAATAAAACTCAGAAATTTCTTAGTATTCAGTACTTATAAAAAAGGAATTTGTCGAAATTCAATCAAAATCGTTTGGAATTGAAGGAGGTAAGAAGATGCCAAATTCCCCAGGGATTTGTGAATACTCCGAAAAAACTGCTGGATATTATGGAGTATGTTGATGAACTTTAAATTAAATTTCGATGTGACAAAGAAAAGTTCATCTGAGAATGCCGAGAGGGTCCAGTGGCTTGAGGCGCTGCATAGCAGTTACACACTCCGTCAGATCGAATCTAGCTTAGGTTGCCCAGCCCTTTTGATAATTGGACTGCATCCTAATTGTATGTATTAGGTTGCCTCATAAATAGTGTCGTTTTTCTTCAAACAAAAAATTTTGAGCTAAAATCCTATGATTTCTGAACATCTTATATACCATTCTAAAGAGAATTGTCTGCTCTACAAAATGGCACATTTAGTTTCTATAATCACTGCGCAGTTTTCAAATTTCAAACCTTCAAAATGGGAGGTTCAGTCGACGAAAATCAGCCAAACCGACAGCGAGCTCTAGCACAATCTTCCCTGAGGAGAAATCAATCAGTGATGTATCCTATACTTACTCATGACCTCTTCTGAACATTCTGCTATCATGCTTACCAGCAAGTCGCGTCACTACTTCGCAGATTTGGCTTTTCCGCCAGACCTCCATGGTCAAGCACCACCTCTTGAAAGTTTTGCCAAAAACTTTTTACAACCGAGACATTGAAAAACTAGTGGAATGTTGATAGCAAGTCATGTCTAACTTAGCAATGTATGCTTGATCGATTTTCTCTCCTTTTCAAAGGAAATTTTTTGCCAAGTAATGTGGTCATTTTCGTGTACTGGACACCCTATCGCGCAAGCCTAAAATTCGACCCGATGCACAACGAGTATAAAACCAAAACACATATGGGCAAGTTGAGCAGTAGATTCGTTCACGAATGCAATATCACTTTATATGAAACAGTGGTGATTAAGGGGAAAAATTTTAGAGAAGAACACTATGGCTTATCAAAAATCAAACTCTTAAAGAAATGAGGGAAGTTTTTTCCACAACCTAACAGTAAAATGTTCAGAAGAGGCAATGAGTAAGTGAAGGGTACATCATTGATTGGTTCCTCCTCAGGGAAAATAGTGTTAGAGCTCGCTGTCGGTTTGGCTGATTTTCGTCGACTGGACCTCCCATTTTGCAGGCTCGTAATTTGAAAACTGCGCAGTGATTATAGAAATCAAATGTGTCATTTTGTAGAGCAGACAATTCTCTTTTGAACGGTATATAAGATGTTATAAAAGCTTGGGATTTCAGCTTGAAATTTTTTGTTTGAAGAAAAACGACATTATTTATGAGACAACCTAATATTATAGAACTACCCTCGGTCTGACCAAAACAGACGACGGTTCGTTTTGTATTTTTGGTGTTGGCGGAGCGGGGGGGGGGGGGAGTTCTGGAGAGAATGGGAGTAGAAAACTTCCCTACAAGTTGATCAAATTCTGTGAAAATCTTGAAATTGGCCAAACCCTGACCTCGCTGTATGAGAGGACAAAAATTGAGCTCAACATAGATTTAGCTTATATTACTCTTTGTTTGAGCCATATACTTATTCAAAAGCCCTTACAAGTCTGAACAGAAGGTACATGCATGGCGCACCGCAAAGTCTCTGATCGATGCAGTTCCTTCATCCATTCCTTATCTTTGCAGAACCAACCGCATCTGGGGAGAGGGGACTGAATTCGTTTTCACGGCTAGGACTTCTTTGCTTGGATCTGGACTTTGGTCAAAAAGACGTTGTTGCGAGCTGTCCCACGTGATAGATGGGGAGCACCATACGCATGAAAGAATTCAAAAAAGTAATACGAAAAGCAAATAGACGAATTCCCTCACGAATTGCCTAGAGCGAAAATTATTTCGTTTTCGAAAGAGAAATATATTTCGCATTTCTAAAGAAAGCGCCGATCCAGAACCCATCACATTCTAACAAGGGATTGACTAAGGTCGAAAGCTTTATTCTTGTCCAATGTCTTGGCCAGCCTCCATGAGAAAGGACAAAGCTTTTGTTGATCAATGCATGTTTGGGATGCGCCACGCACTTACTTCCATTCAAAATCGTAGTGGCATTTGAGAGCGGTCATGGCCAATACAATGACTTGCGGGGTCAACCAATGTTCAAGTCAGCGTTTTAAGCTCTTAAAACGAAAACCGATTGAGCTTGGCTGGGCGAGATCTGATCCGGGATTTGACCCCCATACAGTGCGCGTGAGAAGTGTACCTCTTGACATCACACCACCTCCGCGGCTGTGCTAGCCTCCATATCAAAAAAAAAAACCATGAAGGGACGGAGGGGTATATCTGAGTGGGATACAGTGCTTGTGATTCTTCGTGAAAATCCATTTGGATGGGACCACGACCATTGTGCTCTCCAATACTCAAGATAAGAACGAGAGCGCTGGTGACACGTAATCGATCATTTCAAGTGTACTTCCGATAAGTACTGGTGTAGTGTGGAAGTAATCCAGAGGTGCTTTCACAGTTTGGCCGGCGATGGTCTAGGAAACGGTCCTGAACAGGGTAATAGAGTGTTTTGCCTTGGTCTAAGGGTGGAGGAGCTCTGGGGTGGATGAAGAGGTACCGAAAATTGGGCAGGATGTTAGCAGAAGCTGCGAAACGTAGGACATCAACCGATCCTTATCAAAAGCGCGCTTCAAATGAGTCGTCCCATATTATCTTCCCCTTGATCTTAGATAGCTCAAAAGAGTCTCTGTAGGACGAAGGATAAGATACTAACGAGTGGCCCCCTCCAAATGAATTTTCACCGTGATTTTTTTCGACAAATCTATAGCTGTGGCAGCCTTTACGGGCGGCCAGCTAATAACCCCCCCCCCTATGTCGTAAATTCTTGTGTTTTTATGACATCAGGATAACTAACTTCTGTGAGGTTACTAAAATTACTTTCTGATACTTATGTTTTGTTCCTTCAATACGAAAATTAACAGTTTTGAGGTGAGGCAGTGGCGAACTTACTCCCGTCCTACAAAGGAGCGAAAAAGGTCGTGAATATAAAACATCTTATTAAGGGCTTATTCAGCAATAGGCTGAGGGGAAGCCCCTCATGAGTAATTTATCAGATTCACAACCGTAGAAGCTCTGCTGATTTCGTGGCTCGGTGAGGAGTTGCAAAAGCGCTACAGGGGCAATCTGTTGAGCCGTACCCGCCTACCGAGCCATTTTCGCCCTCTAACTCACGCTGTGGATGTATCGCATCCCTCTACTCTCTTGCCTCTTCGGTCTCTCTTCTCCCCTGATCTCTCGACCTGCCACCCCCAAAATCAAATGCGAAAATCAGCACCTTACTTTCTGCGCTGTTCGGTTTCTCTCTCTCCACTGGATGTATACTTAAAGACTACAGTATCACTCGTATTCTGGACCCACAAGAACGAGTATCGGCCGCAGTGGATTCCCGAAAGAGGTGGTTGAGGATTCACGTGTGAGCGGCTAGTGGACCAAGTGTCTTCCAATGTTTCGAAGTTGGATAGAAATATTGATTTTGTCCTGAAAATTTCGCTGGCAAGGTTATTTGGCCCCGATTGCAAAAATGATATTCATTTTTTGCGCCGGCGGCTCCATTCAGGGCCATGAAGTCACTTCGATGCCACACCTTGTCCTTACTAGCTATCGGTAAAGTCAACTTCGTAGGGGTTACTCATGGTCCTAATCTTAAATACCATGCCAACATAAGATGCAATATTTAACCACACGAGAAATTGAACCTTTGTATTTTCTTACCTCATTATTGCTTCAGACGGCCGTTCAACGAGAATGAATCTCGATTTTGTGTTAATGCATGTATGGCTACAATATGCAGAAAAACGTTCTGAATAGTGCGGCTTACCGTGAATAATCTCCCTTGTGAGTATTAATGAAGGCTAGGGCCAAGATGTGGGCCATACATGGTGTCGATGGAAATGGTCTCGTCAGTGCTTCCTCTGTTTGAATGAAATTTCCGAGCGACTCTTCCTTCTTATCTCATTCCTATCCTGTCAAAGCCTCCGCTACAGGACTACACTTACGGTTACACTGTAAGCTGAAATTGGAGAGCCTTAGCTGTCTTTCAGTGAACGAGAAATAGTCGGGTATTTCCGGAGCGTTTCTAGCTTCGGAAACTGCGCAATGGAGGATGCAGAAAAATTAATTTCGCGCAATTTTGCTAGCGACAAAATTCTGCCAGTACTCCATTTCTCTGAAGTACTACTTCCGAGAAAAACATTCATAATAAATGGATGTCAAAATTAGTAAAGCTGTATAGTAACCTCGATCAATCGTTATAAAAAATAAGAAACTAATGACCACAAACAAATATGACTAGCGGCTATTTTTTTCAGCATTCCTGCTCTACTTTTGTTAGCTGTTATTTTCATTATCAAATGGCGACCGTGTTACGAGTTCAGCGGCATGAAACATTGTTTTAGGTGAGGATTTTTACATCCTATGTTATCAACGAGAGAAACGGTGATGGTTACGAGTAATCGCCCAATCAGATTCTCTTATGATTTTTTTTCCCTTAAAAAATCGACGTTGAGGTTAGGCCTTTGTATGGAAAACATTTTTTCGATTTTCAAGACTTACAGATTCAAAGGGTGAAGATGGTGTAGTGGCAAGTGGAGCTGTCTACCACGCGCTGGATTCGATGACCGTAACCCGTATCGTACACAACTCAGACTAACCAAACCTGGCATCCTTTCGGGTTCGGTCAATCGGTAGCAGGATTATCCAGCAGAGCAAAACACTTGATGCTGCATCAGATGGCCCCTGCAATTCTCGCTTAGCCAAAATGTCGCTACGATTCTAATAAGTAGGGGTAGAATGCGTGGCGCTTTCAAAAAGGGACTGATCAATGCCGGATGCGTCCTCTTCTATTCTTCCCCGGTTTCCAAACAGTAAAAGCATAAGATTCCAAAGTTCAAAATGGAATGGTCGAATTAGAAAAATACAGGTGCCATTACTATCGGTTTTTGCAAGCGTGAGTTCGACTGCTGGATTGTTAAAAATCGTTGAAGGATCCTAACAATGCGTGGATCAGATAGATGGGCAACACTAGGAGGGTGATGGTGCCTGAACCGCTTACCACTTGATACTTTTATACCTTTTTAGCAATTTTTCACATTTGCGCGACGAAAAAAAAAGCTACATGAACGTCCTAACGGGGCAGCCCCTCGATCTGTGATATCAGCCACTTCTTACTGCAGCGATTTCACTAGAATGTCATACTATCGTAGCCTGGGTTAAAAATAACCACACGAAGTAAGCGATCTGTATTCCGCGGATTTTACGCCTTTCTCTTGGCTTCTTCCTCACTGCAGCAGCGCGTAGCAGCTCAATTTTTCATTTTCGATCGCCAATTTAATTACGGTACCTGTTGTCTTCCATCTCTAAATTTGGTTAGGAAATAGGATGTATTTTTGTCGTAGCTTTCATGCTGATTCACACTGCTTTCCATTAGCGACGCCATTTGCCTAAAACGTCGCTGTCAAAAAAAGTGCATTGTTCCTTAGGTGTGAAAGCTGGGTTCCACGAATGGGAAGCAGTAGCGCTTGGCATATGGGAGGGACCATTCATCTTCTATTTCTATCGAACCTCAGCACAAAAAACGAAAAAAGGAAATTGAATAAGAAACAGAGAAGAATTACAAAAGTAATCGCGTACGTGCTGGTTGTCTTATTATAAGGTGCGCCCCGCATTCCAATCCTATCGAGAATCGTAGCAGGACTTGGATACGATTCAGCCTATAGAATGGCCTGCACAGGATGGTCGGGGCTAGTACTGTACTCAAGTACACGAGTACGATAAATTGATAGCACGATAATGAAGGCATTATTTGGCTCACTGAAGATCAGGTCGGCTCACATCTGGAATTAAAGGCAGACCCCAGGCAGGAGTCGTGTGAACGAGAATTCGGTCTGGAGGATAGACCCCTAAGAGACAATCACAGATGTGGCATTCCCGTGCACAAAGATCACCCAAAGAGAACGCTAGGGCCTTGCAAAGTATGCTGCTAACGCTGCAGATTTTGTTCTTTTATCAGGCTGTTGTCCGGCACCCTCTCAACTGTTGCGCTATCTCACCTAATACGGTGAAACTCCGCTAAGGGGGGGCCACTCATAATATCTTATCTACATGCCTTATCTAAGTGACTATCTTATCAAAACAGAGTTGCGGAAGAGCCCTCATATCTTAGCAGGCTCTGATGTGCGATTAGATAGGGATATCTCTCGAATAGTGCAAAAAAAAACGATCTAAAACCAGGACTTTTCGGGTTCAAACAGGCCGACCAATGCAAATTTGGTATCAATGAAGCAATTGTAGCATGGCA
>KZ345390.1:91471-108092 GCA_002352805.1 Teladorsagia circumcincta
CATTTGATTAAACAATCAAGGTAAAATTTTCTTTTTCGTCCATTGCAGGTAGTACAGAAAAATCTTGCTTTTTCTTCATTATTTCACATCTTTCGTTCGTACATTCCCTACTGTATCCCTGCGTAGCTTCTAAACCCTATGAAATTATTGACCCGATTTAGTACCAATCATGTTTTAGGTGTTTATCCTCCAAAATCCCTTGAAGGGCCTGAGTCGGTCACGCTCGCAAATCGCGCCGGTCCTCCAAAAAGCCCAAACGCGCTCTGTCGTCGACGTGTTAACGTAGCTGCCTCACAATTTTTAGCACCTTTAGATAGCAGGGTCCAATGAAGTCAGTATCACCACATCCTTTCGCTTTGCATGCTTATTTCCACCCTCTACAATTTGTCCTTCTGCAAGAGAACCACGAATCTTACCACAAAGGAGAACGGAGATAGCAGGCTGCAAACTCGTCCGCCACGTCGGGCCTGATCAAGGTCGAAAGTTTCTCCCGTGATTTTTCCATGAGTCACGGTCTACTAGCTCTTTACTGCGAAAATGGAGAGCTAAGTTCACGTGGAGCTCGGGTAGTAGTGAATCACTGTTTGCCTACAATCACTTGGGCACCCAGCAGAGGAAATGTGTGCGCATCTGAAAGCTGCGTATCCCGCTTTCGCTTCTCCTTAACTTCAGAGAGTCATTGAAACTGAAAGTTACTGAGTTCTATTACTCGCAGATTTCACCCCTCCATTCTCAGATCTGTTGTGGTAAATCCCAATCCTGTTCTATGGTGCGCACTGATAGCACTTTACAGTAACCACGTCCAGATTACCTTTTTACGAATTCAATCGGATCAACGGCGATCCGGTGAACGATTAGCGCTCAAACAGAGGCCATGGACATTCTAGTTTGTTACGTCATCTAGTTGAAATTGCTCATCGTTAGGGAGCCGTTCAAGGTCAACAACGACATGACATAGAACAAATCGATTCAGCAGCCTGACGAGCTCATTTTGACTGAGGAACTGATCGTGAGTGATGGAACACCCCGCCCCCCTCAATGTCCTCGCCTGTCTGACATGAAGAGGGAGGTAGAGAGGCATGTTTCCGAATCCATATGGTAGGGATGGTACAAGCTATTCCATCGCCGCATGAGTGTTGAGAACTATGCAGTCATGCGAACGTGCTACCATTTTTGACCGAAAAAATGAAAGATGTCAAAATATCAGACAGGAAATACTGCATGCGGATTCCTAGTGCGCCACGCTGATGAATTCGCCACGGACTCAATCCTCATTCAGGATCGTACCGCTGATGCGAAGTGTTTTACGCTTAGGTTTAGAGAGACCGAAAGCAGTTCAGCGATTTTCTTTCCCTACACGAGTTTGGTATTAATTGTGCGACCATGGGAAGATGGAAGGCCTGGTTTGGGAAGATGGTGTTCTATCAAAGTCTTATCTACCGGAACACATGTGCGAGAGCAGTGCTATTTGTTATAAATCCACCTTCGCCAACCACCTACCATTTTTGATTTTTCAGGTTCTTCTATTCTGTGCCTTTGCTACGAGCGTCGTAATAGCACGTGAGTTTTTTTTTTGACCTAGCCTTTTCATTTTCTCACATTAGAAGGTAGAGGAATAAGTACAGTGTAAGGATAATCCGTCAGAAGTTAAGCTTCTATTAACCAAAGGAGTGTTCCTAGTTCCCGTGGAACTTCAATTTATCGATAGAGTCTGGAGTGATTGCTTCAAAAGTGAAGACTAGTACTGCTACGTGAACCTGCCAAGGGAGTTGTAAGCGGTCAAAGCGGTCCTGAGCTCGACTCTCCGTGGTGACAAAAATTTGCAGTCTAGGATGGCGCTTCCAGATTGGTGCCGTATGAGGTGCGCGCCAATAATAGAAGTCGTCTTAGTAATCGATTCCATCAGAATCCTTTGAAAGTAGGCTGTTATGAAATATAATATCACTATACCAACTCTGCATTAATAGCCAACTTTGATGGCCCACAATTTCCTTCCCAAGTTCGCGTCGCAGTTCTGCTGTTCATCTTTGTAACCAGCATTCTAATCTCTATCGATTTACTTATGGTTAGGTTTCAACTCAAAGTTCCATGGGAATTCGAAACACTTCAATGATAAGAACTGGAAACATTCTTGATAAAGATGAAAATATTTTCTGGTTGCTCAATATTAAAGAGCTGTATTACAGTGCATCCTTGTTTTTACCTATTATTATTCTTTTTTATCTTCTCACTCGTTTTGATTATAAATACTCTTCAATAATCCATTTACTTCGCTAATTCGCCGATCGAAAAGAATTAAATTACGAAGTTCTAGAAACCAGAACTCTTAAAATCAGTGTTTCTTAATGAACATTAAACAAGGTAGTAAATAATAATAACAGTGATATAATAAATATCTGTCCAAGTGTTTAGAGTACGGCGAGTCCGAGAATCCGCCACCGGAAGAAAATCCTTGCAATCTCGTCGACTGTATACCCAATACTCGTTGCATAGTCGAGAATGGAGTGGCGAAATGCCTTGAACTTGGCGAATTCTTAGGTGAAATTTGTAGGGGAAGGTGAAAGGCATTGTCGCTTCGGAAACCATAATGTCTAACTTCGCTTTCTGTCCGTTTGACTAACACGTCGCCTAACCTCTCTCAGCTGCATGTCTCTATCTTCCGGTTTTTTCTTTGTACTTCTAATTTTCCACACACATTATTTTTCACTAGAGTACTTAGTTCTGTCATTTAGATCCCGACAGGAATGACCTTCGAAAGCCGAATCCAGACTGTCCTGCTTTGCGTTGTAGGCCACCAAGCACGTGAGGCTAAACCCTTTGCATGATTCCATTCTGCGGGCTAGGTGCATGATCGAAGAGTGGAGGGATGAGATTCATAACCTCGATGTCGCTAGGGAAAGAAGCACCATACAAACTAAAGACAGTAACAATCGAAAACAAGTTAAAGACAGTTACTTTCTATGAATTTCTAAGGTCTCAATTTGGAAATCGTCAAAGACACAATCCAGGTAGACATCGAATGGACGACTCCCCTCGGTGAGTGCTGAGGATAGAGTCCTAGAGGACAATCACAGAAGTGGCATTCCCGCGCATGGAAATTATCCGACAAGAACGTTAGAGCCTTCCAAAGTTAGCTGCAGCAGCTGCAGGGATTGCCGCACGCAGTAGGCTGTTGTCTAGCGCCCTCTCATCCAAGGTGAATATCGTGTCGAGGACGTGGTCGCAGAAGTACGACCCCCCCCCCCGCTAAAATCGAAGTCTCGGCACGACCCCTCCTATTTCGATTCTCTTCCACGAACGGAGTGTAGTGGTAGTGTAGTGATGAGTACGTCTGTCACATGTGAGACCCGGGTTCAATTCCCGACCGAAGAGAGTTTTTGCAATCTCATAGAGTTGTCCATGCCAATGCGAACTTTTGAGAAGTTCATAGAAGAGCATCACAACAACCTGTGTCGATCAGAGGCCGATTCAGCGACAGTTGCTGCGCGGTTTGTCTCTGGGTCAGATTGATGAACCTCTCAAAACCACCAGAAAGTACACCCTCTGTGGAAAGGTTCCATTCCTCAATTTTCGAACCTTTTAAATAGCACTCGGTCGGGTTCGATAGAGCTAGGCCCGCTACTGCCAAACAGTATTGAAATTGCTTTAAAAGCCTTCCATGCAAAGAGGTAAGGTCTCTCGAATTCCGTCGAGGTAGCAACGAGGATGCGACAATTTTCATGCGAGTTTTTGGCTCTCAAAAGGCAATATCTCTGTGATTTCTTAAGCATTCGAAAAAGTGAAGACAATTTCGGAAAGCGGAAGGTTCGCGCTTTCTAATAGTGTATTTAGCTTCTTCCCAGGCCTCTTTTCTGAGAAGATATTTGCGTCGAGGTCGTATCGAGGCCGATCGCTAACCACTCAAAAAGGCGCTTCCTTCTTCACCGTTGCAGACTATTTCATAGGCAGCACTCAAATTGTATCTAGAATACAACCTTCCAGCGTAGGCAATGTGAAAAGGGACAATCGACATTGCCCACTATCGTCTCCTACGATGCATCTGACTATCACTCAAAGCGGTACACTCGATTGAAAGGTCTTATATGATGATGACCTATTGACAGAATCTGTACTGTAGTACACCCATCTCGTACCCCTTATAAACGACAAGCCGCTTCATTTGCTTAGCGCTTTCCTTCACCATTGTCGTTTTTGCGACAGCGTTCCTTCCAACAGAATCACTCTCAGCGAGGTATTGAGAGCGAGCAGAACGAATATTTTATATAAAGTTGTCGCGCACATCCTCGTTTTCTGCTGCGGTCTTCCTCCTATTTGCACCACAATGCCTCTGATGCGCTCGCTGCCAACTTTCACAGGTACGACCCCCCATGACCCCCTGACAAGTACGACCTCCTTGTCGAGGATTTCCTCGACCGTTATTCACACTGCTCGCATCTATTGCACTCTCTTACTCTCCTCTCGCCTCACACTCTACTCATACTTGCCTCATACTCGGTCTAGGTAATTCTTTGGTGGAGTTTCATCTAAATCCTCCATCTGAATCATCTTCTTCTTGTTCAGTCTCTAGCTGCTCTAGTGCAGCCGCATTACGGTGGTGTGCAAGCCTAAAGCATTCAGTAACTTCCGTTAACGCTGGCAATCTGCGAAGACGAAATGTTTTTGCATTTTACTACTGTAAATTGCGGTGCTTCTTCCACCGAATCGTGAAGGATAGATTTCAGAGACAATTTTGTTAACCGCCGAAGTTTGGTTCGAAAATACTACCATATTTTATTCAATATTTTTAAGTTAATGTATTGCGTTCATGTTTTTGACGAAATAGCGTATCGAGGAATCTTTCACCCATCTCTGCGATCATGCACGTAGCTATACAGGATGAATACTTCATAAACGAACAATTTGATGTGCCATGGAGAACCCTGGAACATTTTCAAAGCCTACCTTTCAGTTGTATCTACCGACCAAAAGATCCGTCATGCGTTGATGTGTGTGAAGTGGAAGCGGCTTGTGTTGCTCCAGATCAAAAAGCTTCTTGTTCTGATGGCATGTTTCCCTCTCACTTGCACAATTATTCTTTCGAAGATATCATTTGCATCTGTCGAATTGATTTTATGCATGTCAGTCCTTTGTTAATCTTAAGTTTTATTTCTTTGGGAATATGTAAGTACTGAGCGCGCTTATTTACGTCATACGGTTCAAAGCCTTTTTACCCTAATTCATACTTTGTTCGCTCGACGGTAGTGGAATCTCCGGCAAACTTTCTTCCGGATCCTTCGTATGACATTCCCTATACGGACGATTGTCGTGACCTTGTCACGATAATCTTCCATATGAGGAGCAGAATTAGGAGTAGAGTCCTGATGAGGAATGGGTGAGACTTATAGTTCCACGCGAACATACAATCCACAGAAATCTTGAGGTTAGGGTAGACGCTCAGCTATTGTTGAAGGTGGATTCTACGATGAAAGGCAACCCATTCTGGAAACCGAACTAGAGATAGTCTGTGATCAAGGAAGACGAAGAAGGAACAAGGAAAAATTGCTTAGAACCGAGAAATGGGACGTTGATTTCTGCATTGATGCTACTCTCACCCTCTTCACGCTAACGCTATCTCAGCTGAAGGGCTATAGACTCAGTCACGAGAAGACGTGAGATGTGGGTATATCGGACCAACTGGACCGCGGGGAAGGCCATGTTAAATCGCCGGGACATATTATTCGATGCAAATTGCGTGTTAGTCCCGCCTTCAGGAGGTCCGCTTGTCTCTCTTCTGGGTGGGATTCTTCTTCTTCGACCTTCGTTCTTATCGAGGTATCTTCGTTTACGCTTCTACGCGGGATCACCTGCAAAATTTTGCAAGATGAGCTGAATTCACCGAGTACTACTTTCTCATTTAAGGGATCCTCCACTTTTTTGAGTGAAAGCCGAACTGCTTACTCACACAAAAGGTCGGACTCTCCTGTAGGTTTGTGTAGGATCCAGCTTCTCCAACGGGAAGGGGCTGACTGTTGCCAAAAGCCTTTTCTCTATGAATTTACTGCCACTATTCTATTATTCATTACTATTCAGTTAAATTATTCTAGACCGTTATGAAATTTGCTGATTGACGCTAAGTTAAGAGTTGTTCTCCTTTTCAGAAAACACAACTGCCCCTGATAATACAACCTGTCCTACAAACGAAGAGTTCAGGGAGTGTGGCACGGCATGCGAACCATCATGTCGCAATCCCAAACCGGTATGTTGCGCCACAAATTTTCGAAAAAAAAATCAACGCATTTTCTCGATAAACTGACAACTCTTCAGGAAGTCTGCACTGAACAGTGCGTTCGAGGATGCCAATGTAAACCGGGATTCTATCGTAACGATGAAAATGTCTGCGTGTCCAACTGCTCTGGTAAGCGCCTACATTTCCTTGAAATAATCGGAATTTCGGAGGGGTTACGTCTGGAATTTCTTATTATCTGTGGGTCTCCATGCCCTGCCCAAACTATGTCATGTGGACGTGGCATTTTGGGGCGGGGCTACAAGACTCAACGAAGGAGCTCTGATAAATATGTGCAAGATGATACATCTGTTGAATTTTATGCATGTCAATACTTTATTAATCCTAAATTCCGTTTTCCTGGGAATAAGTACTGAACCCGTTCAGCTATGCCACAAGGTTAACGGCGTTCTTACCCTGCAGCGCAGTTCATACTTTCTTCGCTAGACGGTGTTAGTGAATCTTAGTAATGTTCAACGTAATCCTACCTCAAAATCTGTCCCCATACAGAAGATTTTGTGGCTGTGTCAGTGAAGAGGTTTAGCTCCACATGAAGAGACAATCTACAGAAGAACTTTTCATCTTGAACTTATTGTTAGGGTTGACGTTCAGCCATCGTTAAAGCGAGGATCACGATGAGGTTAGATAGGATCTAAAAAAGAAATCGGGACGCGAAATAGTACGACAGTGGCGAAAAATGCAAAGAAAACCGTCGAAGACACGCAAAAACTGGTAAAGGCTGGTGGGCGGAGCACAGGAGGAGGCGGAGCTCATTAAGGACTGGCAAGTCCAGAGCGCCACAACTAGAGCATCTTAGGCTGCGAAAAAGCCACAGGGAAAAAGTTCACGGTCTCTGGTTACTGCCTCTACTGGTACATGTACATCCTTGCTGCACACACACTTTATCGTACTCCCTTGCTCTGGGCTTCCATGCGGGGTCATCTGCAGAACTTTAGAAAATGTGCTGAATACTCCGAGTACTACTTGGTTAATTAGGAGATCTATCCTTTTTCTTTGATTAAATGCCCAACTGCACACCATT
The DNA here is from genome assembly GCA_002352805.1 of Teladorsagia circumcincta. Taxonomy (NCBI): domain Eukaryota; kingdom Metazoa; phylum Nematoda; class Chromadorea; order Rhabditida; family Trichostrongylidae; genus Teladorsagia; species Teladorsagia circumcincta. The sequence continues at coordinate 98,776 of KZ345390.1, forward strand.
CTTCCATTTTTCACAGGAAAGGTCTGCCTTTTTTTTTTGTAGGAACTAGCTTCTTCAAAATAGTCGGTGTGCGTGTAGGCCTGCTAAGCAATTCCTCATACAGTTTCGCCCAAGACTTCTACCGTACTGGAGACGATCAAATGGTGCTTTAGACCGTTTCATAGACCAGTAGGCTATGTTTTGGATTACTTTACCCCTGTAATTCATTGTATAGGCGAGATCGCATCAATACACTGAATTTCTAGTAAAGTGGAACGCGTGGCGCATGCCGAGGAGGGGGAGATCGTTGTCAAGCTTTTTTTCTCTATAGTTTCATTGCCACTATGCGCACACTTGAATTATTCTGGACTTCTTTGAAAATTGCTTGGGACTGACCTCGTTTCAGAAACCACAAGTGCTCCTGATAATACAACCTGTCCTGCAAACGAAGAGTTCAGGGAGTGTGGCACGGCATGCGAACCATCATGTCGCAATCCCAATCCGGTAGGTAGCGCCACAATTTCTCGAAAAATTTGAAAATATATCATACATATTTTTCAATACACTTGACAAATGCTTCAGCAAGTCTGCACTCAACAATGCGTCCGAGGATGCCAATGTGAATCGGGATTCTATCGTAACGATGAAAATGTTTGCGTGTCCAACTGCTCTGGTAAGCGTCTACACTCACTTGAAACAAAAAAAAAACGCAATTTCAGAGGAATATCAGAGGGGTTTCATGTATCAATATTGGAGCAACTAACTAACTTTCATTGCTATTTTAAAATGAAAGAGCCTCACCTTTAATAGGAGCAGGCCGCTGCGGCGTGAATGAGGAGCGAAAACAATGTGGCACCGCTTGTGAACCGACCTGTGCACAACCTAATCCAACCGTTTGTTTTGCACATTCAGTTTGACTCTTGTACTACGCGTAGCTTTTGCAATTTTTAAGTTTTTAACGTTTGTACTAACTCTGCATTTTCTTACTGAATCCCTCACCTGAATATTCAGTGCACTAAACAATGTATCGTGAACGCTTGCCAATGCAGACGGCTCTATATTCGCGATTCGAAGAACGTCTGTGTCCCGGTGGCCAGTTGCCCCACAGGTGCGTTATCCATTAGCGGAGCACGTGCGGATGAAGCTTTGTAGGTGGATTTGAAGAGCTTCGAAGCTTGGGTAAACCTTAAAGAAAACGGCGTGCCTTCTCTATAAAAGACGTTCTAACTTCTCCCCTTTCCCATAAACAACAATAATGTGGGGAGGCGCTCATGTCCTTGTGGGGGGGGGGGACATCACAGAAGGGCCGATGGTAAATGACACTAGGACTAAGCCTGGGACGGCGGAGAGACACTAAGGAGAATACATATTGCTCAATTCTTCCATCCAGGATCCCTGTCATTGCCCAAGGCTTACTCCCAAGCACAATAATTGACTCAGTAACTTGATGGTCCCCCCCCAGGGACATGAGCGCCTGTGGGGAAATTCGTAGAATGGACGGCGCTTCCACGCGCGCGTGGATTTGTGTGTCTTTGAGGACGACTTTCCCAGTAGTACATAGGGATCCACGAGCTGTACTCTGTGCGCTGTTATGCGAAGGACCCATTAAGCCATAGCAGACAAGAGTACCCTGCATTTCATCTTCAATCTTCCCAAAACTCGCTTGAAGCCGAGGTTAGCAAACCAGCCCGTTTGGCGTTTCTGCTGGGGCAGTATGCTGAGTGTTGGGGAGGGGGTAGGGTCCCCAAGGCCGGCGTACTACTTGAACTCGGTCGGTACAGTGGGAGAGTGATAACGCAAGTGGTGCAGCTACGTTCAAACTTCGCCAAATGGGCTGTTCTGCTTACCTTAGGACTAAGCCTTGGAGAGAGGACGGATTTCGCAGGCCCGTCCTCCCTCTAAGGCTTAGTTATGAGGTACGGATCAAGTTGAGGCGGTTCGAAGGCTCGAGTTGAAGTAGTCCGTCAATCGCCGAGCATCCCATTCCCTCCCCAACATTCGGCAAACGGCGCCAGCAGAAACGCCTAACGGGCTGGTTTGCTTAGGTCCTTGAAGCCCCTGTTTAGGCTGATTTCGAATCAATCAAAGACGCGATTACGATAGGTTCCAAAAGGGTTTGTGGGGGACGTGGGGGTACTTAATAGGGGGCCAGTGGCGAAAAAAAGCACAGAAATCTGTCAGGAAACGCGAAACGGGACCCCTTTTTTGGTCGTTGCTTTTCTCTTATGGACTGGTAACAGCTCAGAAAGCGGACGCATGGAGGAGTTTACCGCAACGCGTTTGGTAACAGCATACCATGTCATGCTCCAATCGAGTTGCTCCAGTTGTGCCGCTGATGGCGGAGAAGCTCGTCCAAATAACCAAGTGGACTAGTGGAAGGACTGCTTTTGAAGGCGGAGTGAGTGCTCTCGAGTCTTGCTCAGCAAACTGCGTACCTTTCGTTGCAAAGCACCACAACTCGCTTCCTTGGCAGCCAAGCAACTGTTTCGTGTGGTGCATATGCTTCCCCGATGCGCTCTCTCTATCATAATCGCTTCACTAAGATTTTTCTGCTTAACAGAGAATATGGAGCGTAAGTGAGCTTCTGAAACAATAGCGCCTGAAATGCCTGAAGTACCGCTGTAGGATTGAAGCTACAGCCAGATTTCCCTAAATTGAAGTCTTTCGATATGCATTCTGCTAGGATGGCTCTCGAAAGGATAGCCTGGAAGGTTCTGAAACGAGGAATGGTGCATGAAGAAAGGGGCTGATAACTTGATAAAGTAACTTGTAGCACACTTGCTCGGTAAGCAAGAAGTGGGGGTTTCAGTCCCGTCTGGGGCGAAAGTTTTGCTCACAATTTAGCAGTTTTGTGAAATATTCACAAGGCGAACTGCGGCCAAAAACGGCACTTAATGAACAAAAAGCAACTAATCGATTTTGCTACCTTCTTTTTCAATGCACTTATCTAATGAGATTTAGAGAACATGAATAAAAAAGGTCTTACAGTAGCAAGTTTGATTCACATAAATGGGTTCGATCCGCTTCATCACCCTGGAGAGAAGTTTCTTGCGCTTTATCGTTTCATGGGCTGACGAGAGAATTGTTCAAAGGAAACAAGAAGAGAATCCTATTAGTTTCTGCAAAGCGTCCTCGCCCACTTTAGGCTTTTGCACTATATTTCTACTTGCATAATTATAATTGCATATCATACATCTTTCTCTATAGGACGTTCGCAAATCATGCTATGTAGAGGCAGTCATTCGTACGTGCTCAGCCATTTTCCTCTGCAAGCGCTTTGCATGGCCATTTTAGATCCAATCAAGCCCTGCTCTGAGTTGAACTGCCCACGAGGAACTCGCTGTGAATTGGGCCGAGTTATCTGTCCGTTTGTGCCGCCGTGCTTTACTCGACAAACTCAATGTGTGCCTACTGGGCCAGACTCACCCCAAACACCACCAGCACCTAATGGAGGTCCTTGATGTCTTGCACATTGTCGAATGCTGCTTCTTATAGAGATGCATGCACTTCACCGTAACCTTTCAGGGCCGATATTGCCGCTATGTTCTCAGTTTAACTGCCCCCGAGGCAGATGTCTAGTTCGTTGCCAGCCAGATAACGACGACTCCACTGCGTCACCATTACCTGACTTTAAAGGTCCATCCTCAACTCCAAACTGAGCAGTTATTGCACCAGCACTTTCACATTCTCTGTTTCACGTTTTCAGTTCCGAATACGAATACGATCACCTGTGCCAACATCAGATGCCGTGACGGTTTTGAATGTCGACAGGAGACGATTAACTGCGTCCGTGCACCCTGTCCTCAGCCCAGACCGAGATGTGTTCCGACGGGTTTGTCCTTTATTTCATTTCCGTTTCTCACCAAACTTGGTATTTTTTGTTTGCCACCTGCGTTTATTTCGTTTATTCCTTTGAGTGTGTGATAGGTTCTTATCTGCGACAGCTAGGTGGCATACCAGTAACCACTAGAAAGAGATGTTCAATGGAAGCAGTCCAGAGTTCAACGGAAGCAGTCTAGACTTGAGGATCGATTTATCCCTCTCCGCCTTAGTCAAGGAGGATAATTTCCCACTATTCGCAACCACTATTCGCAAATGTTTTAAACATGACAGCTGGCCGGAGTCCCGATTGTTAGAATTTTTGGAGCTTTCACAACGTTGATCAGGCCTGGACCGATGCAGCAAGTCCCAGCTCGATGATGGGTCTCCAAAACTGTGCATCCTTGGACGCTTCCCCTATCCTTCGAAGCATGTTAGGCTATGCGAATCGAGCGATTCGCTAAGGAATCGCTGAATACGAGCGTTGCGCCAGCGAATCGAACGATGTACAGCGGGTCGAACTATGTATCAGCGAATCAATAGTGGCGGGACACAATGTTCAAAGGAAGTCCCGCCAATTCAAACTGTGATAACTGTCCAGTGACACTGTTTGGAAATGGCGGGACTCCCTTTGAACGCTGGGTCCCGCCACTAATGAGTCGCTGGTAAAAGTTCGATTCGCTGGCGCAGCGCTCGGTTCGCAAGGTCTGGCATCGCCCTTTCCGTGAGAACTTTGTCATCCAACAGCGTAGAGACGCAGAGTTTTGGGGAACATACCAGGCGGTGCCCTTGCTGCACCAGCCTCTGGTACCGCTTTGAGTGACCGTGCAAATTTCTCTGTTCATTGCTCCGCTGAGGGATGACATAATGTATTGCTAAGTCGAGCTAATCATTGGTTATGGAATGACATGGTCGTGCTCTGAACAAGAGGTCTCCAATCAGCCCTGCAACGCACTAACACTTTCTGCACGTTGCATGACAATTTCAGAATCTCCATCTCGCACGTGCGACAATGTCAGGTGTCCTGCAGGCACCGAATGTCAGCAAGTGCCACTCAACTGTCTCCTACCTCCGTGTCCGCAACCACCACCAGAATGTGTTCTTATTGGTTCGTCCCTTCAAGCCATATCAACAATTCATTTATTTGCCCACTTTCTTTGGACATTTTCAAAATTTCCACCCATTGAAAGCCAACGCTATTTTGTTCATGGGTAAGAGTGCCACCGTAGGTAAGGGCGGAGTCACTTGGACGACTGCGCTCTTCTTATTGGCCGGCTCCTCTCTGGATACTGTTGGAGAGAAAGCACACAGGCACCTAGGGGAATCGTGGAATTGCTCTGTGCTTTGAGCAACCAGCGTGGAATGTGTTTGTGATGCTCTTCGGTTCCCTTCGTTACTTGCCATCTATTTTATACATCGCTTGCCCTCCATTTTTGAGAATGATAATAGCCTTTGTGGAGTGCGCTTTTAAGTTCACCACTTTTCGATATGCTGAATCCTCGCTACTCCGACATTGAGATTTACTGGAGCATCTGCATTGCTAACCGACGACTGCAAGCTGCCAGTACTTAATCAGTTCCTCCCGAGAACACCCTTGTGATTTCAGAAGGCTACAATCCATGTGCTGCCACTAGTTGCCCCGTTGGATCCGAATGTCGAGTAAGACAAGTTGTATGCGTCAGAGCGCCATGGTAAGTGCATTGACTATGTAACTTTGTTTCCTAGGGGTCATTTGTAAATTTCAGCTGCAGCTTTTCATTGTTATCAGGTAATAATCTTTCGAAGTTGGCACGTTCATTGCAATTCGCTCCTTTCAGTATCCCAGTAGCAGAGTGCGTGCCGCAAACACAAGACAATCGATGTGGACAGTTTGAAAGTTACAGAAGCTGCGCAAGCAACTGTGAACCCACCTGCTCCAATAGAAGTCCCGTGAGTTTTTTTCGAGCTTCACACTTATTGCTTAACACAGATTTCATTGTCGCAAATCATATACCCTATCCAAATTATCACGCTGACAGCTATTGGGGAGCAATTCCCAATTCTATACTTAATCATATATATCTGCATGCATGCTGTGCTACTATAGGGAATACATAAATAGCGTAGCAATTAGCACAGATAAAATCGAGATTAAAAAGTGGGAAAAATCGGGAACAAAGTGAACAGGCCGATGGCAACGTCGAAAATGTACTATCCGAAGCTTCCGTTGATCTGAATGTTTGACTGAGATAACCAGCCGGTTGGTGTTGTATTCTATAAGTTGACATCAACCACAACTATTATTACCAACTATGAATCATCACAACGAACCACTAGTCATCAGGGACCGTCGTCACTTGTATTATGTGCTCTGTACTGGGCGCGCACTCGGTCGCTCTCAGGGTTATCACAAGAATGCTGAGTTATGGGCAAAACTTTCAACTCAACTCAACTCGCACAAACTCAACAAATACGTGTGAATGCTGATGAGCTACGATGGGTTTACCATCGCAGCTTAGTTGGTGTGAAATGGTGCTCCGGTGGTGTAACTGGTAGCACAATTGCCCGGAAAGCAAGCGATCCGGGTACGAGTCCCGGCTGGGGCGAAAGTTTCGCCCATAACTCAGCATTCTTGTTATAACTTTCGGAACGCGTACTGCGGCTTTAAACAGCAGTTATCAAACAAAAACAGCTCTCAGGGTTGTTTAGCAGCTCAATTTCTCGATTTTGCTCTTGCACAGCTTGAGCCTTACAGCATCTTGAAAGAACTCTGTGTGTGATAAATAGAATACTCTATCTATATGTATGCTGAACGAAATGACTTCAGTGTGTTCGAATTAATAATCTAAGCCTTCCACTAAATAACTGGTTTCACAGGATGATGGTGTTATAAGAACAGCCTTGCTAAATCCAACTTTTCAAAGATTTCAAGCTGCTTAGTTATTTCCAATAAGCAATGTCAAGGTATAAGGGTGAGCGTTCCTTCCATCAGTACACACCCTCCGAGCAAACGGTAGAATTACCGGGAACACTTGACTGGACTGCATAATTTGCTTTCAGACATGCATTTTGTCATGCGCGCCGGGACGATGCCAATGTACCATCGGATTCTACCGTAACTCCAACGGGAGTTGTGTGACAGCGAACGATTGTGAAGAGGGTAAAGCGGACTCATACTAACCATCTCATGTGTTCCTAACCCTCACAATCACCTATGCAGCATATATTTTCAAGAAGAGTTGTTTTCGTTTCTATTTAGCACTTTTTAAGTACAACGATTATCATCACTTTAATATTTTCGTTGTTATTCCAGCGTTGCTTATTCACCAGCGAAGTATTCGTTTTAAAGGGATATTTGCTACCTCAGTTACTTTTTTTATTCGGGTATTTCTAATATTGTACAGATACACAGTGATAAAGCTTTCTTCTTGGGTAATTGTTCTACTTTGTTTCTTCTGTATAATTCACGAAACAGATGGATAAAGGAATTTCCAGGCGAAAAGGTATGTTAGCACACTGTCATTGGTTACTGCACTAACATGGGTTTCTCCGTTAAACTTCTCGGTTGGTGAGGGAAGCCAGCTCTACCGCATTCATTTTCCGTAGACGATAGTCATAGGTTTCCGTCAATGAGAAAAAAGGTTGTAAGTCTATGAAGGCAGCGATCACGCTAATTTCAGTCGGTGTGAGATTTGTGATTCCAGCTGGATATGCAAGGTCTGACACCGAACTTGGCGACGATGGGTCATGAACTTAGGGTGCTAAATGCTGTGGCGAGTAGAGAGTAATAAAATAATAGTAATAGAATGTAATGAGTAGAGAACTAGAGAAAGTTCCGGAAACGTGGGGAAGAGGACAGTCATTGAACACAACCAGGTTTGGGTGACCTCGAGGCTTGGGTCGACGTCCTCTGGACGTCAGTAACATGGTAGACGATACAGTTTTCCCATCCCAACTCGCAAACCTTGCAGCCATATTCGTAAACGTTGAAGCCAATTTTGTAAAGGACTAAGTTTTTATCGCAAATGTTGCACCCTCAGTAAACCTTGCAATCAATTTCGGCGAAAAGCAATCCGCTGGAACCTTCCCTCTACAAAAGTTATCGAGGGTCGTGCATACGAGCATGACACCCTTTTTGCAGCGAATTGCTAGAATGAGTAGCGGAACCATTGGGCGCAAATAGCTCCCATTCTGCGCCGCCAAAAATGAATGTCCTACTCGTGATCAGGACCCTCGATAACGCCTGGGGGAAGGGTTTCAGCAATTTTTTTTGCCGAAAATGATTGCAAGGTTCACAAATTTTGCAAGAATGACGGATTGGCCTTTAGATTGACGAAACTGATTGCAACGTTTACTAAATGAGCTAAAACGTTGCTACTACAATAGCTGAAACTTTCACAAAAGGGTTGCAACGTTCAGAAATGCGGCTACACGGTTCACGAATTAGGTGAAAAACCCTGAAGATACGATAAGATGGGAATGTACTGCTGCTTGATATGAAACACCTTTTCGGAATAAAAATCAGAAGATATCAGTAACGGAACTCCATCGAGCGCCGCAGTCATCATCCTATCTACGTTTCGGTAGTCCAACTCAAATATTGAGCTCTTTTTAAATTATTTTGGTTGACTTATCGCTTGGCAAAGAAGGATGGTGATCGCTGCCTTCAAGCGCAGCTCGTAGAACTACAGAGGTTCAAAGGCAAGCTCTGTTCAGCCCATCCTCTGTAATTTGTGAGTTTTGTTCTCTTAGCTGAGGCAGTTTCGGTATCAGATAAAGTAAAAACTGCTATTTCTCAAATTATCCCTTGAACATCGGACACTACTTGCCATTAGCTTGAAATTGACTCACCATATCAGCACCCAAGGAAAATGAAAATTATCATACGCCTGGCTCACCTGTCCGTTGGGCGAAGTTCAACGAGGGGGAAGTATTCTTTAGAATCATACTTTGTGGTCCCTTCCACAAGGTTGAGATGTCGTCGACCCTATTTTTTTCTCGATGTTATGTTGAGCATGGCCTAATGTGAAGTGCTGCTTCCCTCACAATGAAAACAGCCCCAGATGAGATTCTTTGAGGCACTTGGATCATCTACAGAGTGACTACTAAATATTGATGCATGGTTTACTGACTATATTTTTTACAAAGAGAAGCTATTACATCTTCAGAAGTTTATTTGTTTATACAATGACACATTACAATACTGAAGAAGCTCAGGAGGAATGCTCAATCGGTCAGTCCGGCCATTTGTGATGAGGTCTAGTTAGCTGTACTTGTCTTGCGACGCTGAGCCCAAATCCGTTTTCGGTATCTGCGGAACGATACTTTGAAAGAAGTTACGAGGGATTTTTCTCGCAGTGGCGCCCTATACAGTGCGTTTCGAAAGTGTGTGGACACCTCTAATTGCACATTTAAAAGGTAAATAAGAGGCATCGTGCTACGAAACGCTCTTCAATCGATTCCTCGTAGTCAATAACCCATCTATAAAAATCATTTATGTACCATTTCAATGTGCAATTTGAGGTGTCCACATACATTTG
>KZ345390.1:132130-142479 GCA_002352805.1 Teladorsagia circumcincta
TGAAGTGACATTGAGAGGTTACCCTCTTACTTGCACATCAGTTTTGGCCCCTTTTTACACACTCCCGAAGTGCAAGAATAGCTGAAATGGCCAAAATCGCAATATATGACAATTACCACGCAACGAGGATTATAAATAAACAGTTCTCCGAAAAGTGGTGTTCTCGTGGGACCGTGTGACATGATGTCATACCACATTCGCGCGGTCAAAATAAAGCGCGCGGTCCCACACGCCAGACAGCGAAAACGAGCGCGGTCGTCAACGTGTTAAAGCGCGTCTGCTGGGCGCACAGTAAATATGAATAAATAAATAAATCCTCCTTTAACACTACCATACCCTCTCAACATATTAGGTCACTAAGCAAAAAAAATATTTGCAGGCATCTATGGGAAGTCTAAGTTATTTTTATTGGTCCCCCATTCTTTTTGATCCAATTTCAAACTAATCATTTTTGAAGCCCCAATGTTTAGGCGGAGACCACTACACCACGACATCACTCGGACTCCCGAGCACAACCCCACGTAAGTTGTTTCCAAACAGAAAAATAATTTTAGGCCTCTACTAGTTACATACAATATTAAGTCTCACAGTTCCATCTGTTTGTTACATACAACTACACAACGCACCCTCCACCTTCCTTCAAAAACAGTTGGGCGCAGGTCATTCTAATGAAATCGAAAGTCAATCAAACATCATTTTCAATGAAACTCAACACCATTTTCCCAACATCATTTTCAATGAAACTTAATTTATAAATATCTTTAGGCTTTGGTAAGTGTGTCAGCGAAGCTTGGATTATTCTTCTCGTTAGTGCATGGGATAAGCACAGGGATAGCAGCAGGGCCGCGGCATCAACTACTGCAAGGCCACGACCACGTCGTGGAAAGATTTGAAATTTTCCTAGTATTAGCATTAGCTCTGGGTTGACGGGCCTGATGAAAACCCCATCACAAAAAAAAGTTCAAAGTTGCATAAGAATCACTCCGAAGGAAAATGTGCTCGTCAACACCGAGTTCAATTTCAAAAACACCAAAACTTTTTGATTTCATTTTTCAGAAAAGGGGCACTTTGCCAATTTAGCAAAAATATAAGTCCACACCATGTTCTTCGCTTGAATTTTAATGTTACTTAGTGGAAGTGTCAGGTTGTTATCAAATCCTCTTTTTTAGATGATGGCGGAAGTCACACCGCTGTCGGACTCAGAAAAAAGGCAAAGTCTGCGCAAGAACGAGGAGCTTTGCTATGTAGTCAAACCGCGCATGATTTGAGCCCCATTTATGTGGTTGTTGAACGTTTTGTCAAGAATCCTGCAGCATATGGAATCAGAAGAGACCTTGACCCTTTTCTTGGCGTTTCGGTTGCGATAACCGTCGCGTTGGAGGAAAAACACCTAATTCTATCGGGGTGCTCAAAAATCCAGCCTTTGAAGAAAACTTAATTCCTTAAAAGACACCTTTTGGCGTGTGTTAGAGAAACTCTAAGACTGCTGTTCACGGAAAATGAGTAGAGCCCATTTGGAAACACAAAATCATCTCAAGAATCAGGCCAACTCTTCCATAATGTTTGCATGCTGAGCTATTGCATTAGGTTCGGCTGTCTACCCGATACTTCTTACAGTCTACTTTTTACAGTTCTGCATTTTTCTCAGTTTCATTCTACTTTTTTCTACAGATCTGTTTGTAAGAAAGAGAAATCACACTGTCAAAGGGAAACAGTAAGAAAAGTGAAAGCAGGCATTCAAAGGTACTGGGCATCCAACATGTATGAACCAATGAAATCTCGCTCTGGCCAGATTTTGGGAAATCTGGTTTAACTTTATCGAAATGTTTTGGTGTTTTTGAAAAGGAACTTAGTGTTGACACTCAGAATCTTATGCTGAGCACATTTTTCCTTTGCAGGCTTTCTCCGAACCATCCTATCATGCGAATTTTCTAGAACTTTTCATGTGGACTTATATTTCTGAAGAACAGTGTATTCTAAGTTTTAATAGTAATAGTCAGACAATGTTGAATGTGAAATAGAGTCCAAATCCGAGCTTGGTTCCTTATTGAGGATGGGGAGGAAGCCAACTAGTTCTGATAGCGAGGAAAGCAAAAATGGTTGCTCAATGCTGGGAGGTATCGTATATAGTGTCTCGTAGATCAAATGCTATTTGTGAACCCGATTTGCAGACCACCTACCGTAACATCTTCAAGACCAAGGGAGCCACATTCAACATTCTTTGTAACATATCGTGATTAAATAACAGTGTGATTCAGCATCACAACAAATTAACTAGTAGCGTTTACTAGTAACTTAACAAAAACAACGAATTCTCAAAAGACGTTAGCCTCAGCTACAACTGTAATGCTCGGACATCTGTGGCTCGCAAGAACCTCGTTCCTGGTCCGTATTCTCACTATTAGGAGGCTACTCCTAATAGTGATTCCGAATGTGGTACACGGGGAGTCTCGAAAGTTTTCCAATTCGATGATGCACAGGAACATTAAAGTTCTGTGTCGCTGGAAGTGTTGGCTTGACTTGTCCAGGCGAGTCCAGCCCTAGCGATTCTTGAGGTGGATCCTAGCATAGAGCCGTTTTTTCATTATGAATCGTCTTCATATGCAACCAAACTGACGAACCGATACCACTAAACATTCTTCAACCGAAGCCGCCTGATTCCATATATCGGGACGATCATGTATTAATGACGTGGTCTGCAAGGTGACATTGTACTCTCCCTTTTTTCTAGCACCCATTCCTCCCCAGAGCTCCATGCTTTCAGATATGCAATGCGGAGTCAATGAAGAATACGCTCGATGTGTGCCTCATTGCCAAACAACTTGCAGAGGAGTGCAGGAGGTGAGCATCACCTCTTTCCCTAACAGAAAGACTCCATTTAAACTTTGTTTGAAGTCGTTGGTGGTCACCTAACAATTACAGGGTGGGCGATAATTACGGTAACAACACAAATTGGTCATAGACATAGAAAAGAAATCACATAGAGAAGTGATTAAACGAGAACTCCCGGAGTGACAACACATTCATATTGGTGGAAGGTTATCGAACAGGAAACAATACATATAACTCCTTGGAGTAGCCGCTTTTTGCGTCGATAAATAAACGAAGACTTCCTGGAAGGTCACTAACGACTAGTCAACTTGTCGAGGTTCCTATTACGCTTGTAGCGATGCCCTGCTTCCGGCGCCCCTCAATACAAAACTAAACTCTTCATTGGACTTGAGTTGGGAGAGTTGTGTTCCTGATTCTCCAATATGATGATGAGTTCCACGATATTACATTGGCATCAATTTTCGGCAATCCGGGTGGGCGCCCAACCCAGCACTAATTTCCTTGTTTCCTATTGTGATGGCCTTCCTATTGATGGCCTTGCTAGTCTGAAGCTTCAACCGAGGCAGAGAAGAGTCGAGATGATTTTACTACTCAGATTTAACTTTGAGCAGCAGTAATCCAATGTGTCCTTGAATCGTGATTCCTGCTCCTATGATTCTTGCTAAAACCATCACTGAAAGGCTGGCCGGATTTTGTGTAGCATTAGTCCGGGTGCTCTTCCTATTCGAGGATATTTCGACAGCAGTACATCTTCTCATCAGGGGAAAAGATCGACAAATGAAGCTATTGCGGAATTGAGACATTGTCTTTTAGTATCTTAGTTTCCTGTTCAATTCCCTCGCATCGGTTAGAAGTCAAGCATTTCGATGGTTGTAATCTTTTTTTAGTCATGTGCACACAACTCGTTGCAAGAAGTTTCAGCGATTAAACGACGGATTTATTGAGCTGGTTTCCGCCGCTTTCTCGCACCTATCTTCAAGAGATTGCTCGTAGAGTCGCGGATGCGATCTTCTCAGGATCAGGCCTATTGATTCTGGTAGACAGCCTATTGTGCTTCGTGGTGGAGGACGACAGAGATTTCATAGAGCCTCTGAATCGCCATGCTATGTAACACAATCAAACAGCTGTGCGGAGTAAAGAGTAATTGTTAGTCGAGGAAATAAAGGATGGTCCTTCTCGGAACTGTTATATTTCATGTGACAAAATCAAGATGGAACACTTAGTTATCAGAACAAATACATAAAATATACATCAGAAACTCCTGGTGTTTAAAATAGGAAATTGACTGCGGCAACCTCTTGTTACCGTAATTTTTGCCCATCCTGTATAATAATAGTCAACGGAATAATGCATTTAGTGTACCGGCCACGGCACCACATGCACCTCAGGTTGTACCTGCAGACCCGGTTTCAGGCGCAATGGACGTGGAAAATGCGTGCTGCCAAAGTACTGTTATCTAGGTACGCTTTGTTGGAAAACTTTAGAAAAAAGACCTACTTGAATTATTACCACTATTGATCCTATTGTTCAGCTCCTGGGTGTAAAAATAACGAGACGTGGACGAAATGTGCAACATGTGAACGGAAATGTGCTGCCACAAATCAGGTACGCTTGTTCATACCCTTGTATTCGACCCAGTTGTTGTTAGATACTGTAAAAAGGCCACACCTTCGAAAAATACGATAATCCACAGGAATAATAAATACGTACCGACAGGAGAATCGCAAAATACGGAAACAGGCGGAACGGACCTACTTGACTTTTTGAACATTGCATTGTTTGCTCTCTATGTTCCTATCCTTTAGGAAAGGATAGATCGTAGGCTAAACACTATATAATAACCTATTCTAGTGTTCCCCGGACTGCCCTATGCTGCACCAGCTGTGAACGAAGCTTGTTTTCGATTGTTGACTGCTGTTTTCGGCCACAGTTTGCCTTGAGAAGTTTCATAAGAACGGTTCATCAAGTTATACTTATAAGTGCTGAGAAGCTGTAGTAAAATATACCATCAAAAAGCTGAGTTTGGGTAAAATGGCTCGCTGTAACGTAACGTAGCGCACATGCCCGGTGAGCGAGACGTGCGATTCGAGTTTCGCCTGGGACGGAAGTTCTGTTCATAACTCAGCATTCTTGTGTGAACGAGGCCTTACAGAGAAAGCATCAAAAAGCTCATTGACTAATCCTCCCTGCTGTAGAAAGGGCCAGCCTCAGGGTTGATCGGATGGACGTAGTTAGCCACTTCGGGAAGAGCGGTTCGTATTGGAGAAGAAACTTTTAGCTCACGATTTGCAAACATTGTTATGATCCACCTGAAGAGAACACCGAAAATTCCTGCCTTCTGCGCACTAGCTTGAATGGAGCCTGAAAAATTGTTTTTAATACGACGTTAATATCGCAAGGAAAAGGCCGGAGGAGTAAACCGAATCACATAGCTCACACAGTTTACCCAGGTCCAGAACTCAGATGTTTCGCAGTACGCTGCTATAGCTTCAAATAGACCCTCTCCCGCGTCCGACTGGTTGTTTCAGAAAATGCAGGGAGAGACAGCTCATAAATAGAACCTTGCACGTAGAATATCGCGCAGGGTAGAGGTAAATGTCCCTGTTTAAATTATACCTGAATCAAAATATGAAGCTGTCTGCTCGAAAAAAAACCAATGACTTCTCCTTCGGCCTCGAACAGCTACGCAACTTCTCGAATCGTTTTGCTCACAAACATACATACAGTGTGTTGATGATTTTAAAGTGGAATTATCTAGTAAGAATTTGAGAAAGTTTGATTATCTTATGGTTAGCGTTAAATTTAATGGAAGTGCCTATTCTTCGATCAGTTCTATTTATTACGGTAGCAGCCAGAGAACTGGAAACTTTAATTTTTATCCATTGTGACCATTCATAAACAGAATATGCACGAAGTGGAAATAAAAACATAAGCACACGAATAATGATAAGAACAAATCGGAGTTATATCCTGATGTCCACAAGGAGGGAGCGTTGGCCCAACTGGAAGCTGCTCGTTCATTGATCGGTGTGCAACTCCTGATCTCAAGAACCCCCCAAACAATCCCTAACAGATCAATTAATTACTGTTTCTCGAATTAATTTAAAAAAATGTCACTTACCTAGCGCAGGTCACCTGGCTGGGATTCTTTGTCTTTGCTTTTGCATTTCATGATTTCAGGTCTGCACTATCTGCTATTCGGGATGTGAGTGTAAAGAAGGATATGCTCGTAACTCGTCAAACCTCTGCACTCGTGTTGAAGATTGCAATTGATCGCATTGTCATGCTGAAGATTAATGAATTTATTGGCACCGTGAAATTTCAGACGTGGTCTACAATTCATGATTTTCAGAGTTAACACATTTGAGGTAGAAGTTTACGAAGTATCAAACTCGTCACTTCTTTCGCTACAACGCTGTTCGCTTGTTTCCGCCTTTGTGAACTTTATTTCAGAAATATGTGGTGGTTCCTTCCACTCCACAAACGGGTGATTTTTATGTCGACCTGTGGGTAAAAAAATTGTGGGTAGCAACCAAGGAACGCATCCTCGTTCGTTCCCATACACCGAAAAAATGAATATACAACATAATATACAACATTATACAGTCAACTTAAGTGCTATTATAGGATGAATTTTGAAATACGCTGTCGTCGGCTGGTCTTCTCAAATTTGTCGCATTTACCTGAAGAACTATGTGTCAGCCCAAAGATCAAAAACATTGCCCAAAATCTGATGCCAAGGCAATTTTGACAACTTCATGACGGGCGAAGAATAGCTGGCTCAATCCCAGGTTTTGAGCGGATTTTTAGGTGTGGCTGATAATGAAGCCGATGGCTTGCACAAGCAACAAAGCTCAGCTTCAGGTAAAAGCTTTTCATGAAAAGCATGAGATGTACCTCTGAAGGATGTCTACGGGCCAGTTCTGGAGGAACTTGCCAAGTTTCTTTGAGAACGTATAGAGTGAGAGCGCGTAGTAGTTAATGTTATTGTATACTGAGTTATGATTGAATGAACGTTGCTGCAATTGGCATTCGATTTTGTTTTATCTGTTTGAAATAGACCGCAAATACTACATCATCATATCTATGCCCGTACTTGCATGGACTGATTGTGAGTCTTGAAATGGTCCCACACGATGACTAAGGAGATTGGCGACCATTTTCCTTGTTTACATTTGTGAACGATCGATTGAATTGAAATAAACATCGGATCGCAATGCTGCCCGAATTTGATACTGTTGCAGTGAGATGTAATACGAGACTTTCGCTTTTTGCAAGGTACTGTAAATTAAGGCGTTGGCTGAAGAACATCTTCTCATTTTCTGGAAGATGTATATTTTGGGAAGTTTTGGTTGTGAAGCTGACAATGTGGCCCTATTTTAGCGCTGAGGCAAATATAATGCGATATTTTTTATAGTTTCATGTAGCTCATGTAGCTCGAGAGTCTTTTCTCACTCTTGAACACTAGATGTGCTTGAGCACGGCTTCTTGACTGATGTCCTAATTTTTATAGAGTTGTCATGATTAAATCATGGGAGGATCTCCTTCTATTCAAAAGAGTTTGTGTGTGGGATGGCGGTTAGGAACATGAGCCACAGCTGAGGCTCTGTCACGACGGAACGGCCCACTGAAAGAGACACTGAAAGGAGCACGGATATGCGGGCAATATTGTACTTGGTTAAGGAGCTTTCCTCTATACCTGCCAAAATATACAAACTTCAGGTTCGTTCCACCAAATGTCGGCCATTGTATGATAAATTGATGTGAATAGTACCTCTCGAGAATAGGAATGCTTTCTTGAGAAGATCCTACCTACTGTAGTGCTGGCTATGGTCCAGCGTACATAAAGGGCGAAAATGTCGATAAAACGACAGTGCATCAGAAAGTCAATACGGAGGTGCCAGCAATGTAGGGACGAAGAAAAAACTAAGAAAATGCTTGAAAAAATGGGACCCTTCCTCGCCCAATGAATTGCGCGTTAGGCGATTCTCATCGGTGCTCCGCTTTCTTTCTGGTGCAGCGGCTTTAGTCAGACAGCGACTGCTCAGCCGATCGGTGGGAGTGCACCGGCGCGGGCGGCGCGGGTACGGCCCTGCTGAGCCGTCAGGGGCATCCTTTGCTGCGGATCGCCCATCATCCCGCACCCTTACGCACGGTCAACCCTACGTTGCTGCAAGTAGCAACGAGGGGATCGTAATCGAGTCAGCTTGTATGTGGGGCGGGAGGGTGATCTCGCTTCAGCCTCATGAAATCCCATGTAAAATTGAGGTGAAACTGAAGTTTTGCGCGAGATAACATGGATAATAAGGGGTATGACTCATTGCAAATTGTCGACCCGGCGGTTTATTTCTTGAGTAAGGCAATGAAAAATATCATCAAAAGAAGTAAGACCTAATTTATTGGAGTAAGAATCTCCGAAAGTTTACACGCGACAAGAGCCAGATACTCCATGTGTTTTGTAACAATCCATTCTCTTGCATTCTAATGTCATAAACACCTTTTAATGAGAATAATTCTTTAACTGAGGACAACTTCTGGGCTAGCGGCGCTTCTACGAAAGTTTTTTTTTTTGCATACTGTCGAGATGCAAGGATGGAACGAAAGATGAGATTCATCTGGCTGAGCGGTTTTACCAGTGCCAAAATTCTAGTGAAATTTAGAGTCCTTAAAGGACGAATTCACGATCGCAGTGTAAGTCGAATTAGGAGTAATCCACCTGGTTGAGGGACCCGCGGACCTCCTGACGCTGCTGAGTGAAGTGCTATTGGCACCGAAGGAATCGCCCTCGTTGACCTATTAAGGCTCAATGTTGGCGCGGCTGGCCAGTGCACGCCCACCGTCTATCTAATCACTCGCCACAGATCTACACGCAGCCAGTGATTACGTGGCAGAGAGAGCGTTATGTTGAAGAGGGCACAGCGATGGGAGTCGCACCAATGCCGAGATCAAGGGGAAAGGAATGGGTTCTATTACTCGGGTTCTGAACCATTTCCAAGGGTTTTCCTTCATTAGTGTATAAGTCATCATCGCTGAGTTCATTTGAGATGGGTTGCCTTTTCTGCGTGAATTCGTCCTTTAAAGCAACACCCCCAGCAAAAGTCGTCCAGAAGATATTTATTGGACGGGATAGAGTAACCCACGTGTAGTACAGATGCAGTGTTGTCGCAGCTCTGAAGTGCGCGACAACGGCGCTAGGTTTACAAAGCTGGCTTGTGGCTACCATCTTAGCTCTTGGACGAGTTATGTAGCGCACATCCCACAACAAACAACGTGGACCATGCACTATGCTATACAACGTTGCGGCTCATTCAAATACGCGCGAGATAGTTGAACCGTAAAAATTTCGTTCAACTCGTGGTCCGCCCGTTCCTTTTTCGAGCAGATTTTTGGTTTGAGCTTCACTGACGATTTTCTTGGTTTCTTCTATATGTGTAGTCAATTTGGCATCCTCAAATTCATTATGAACTTCTGTGACCCCACAAATTGGACCTGGGGATTGTTTCAATGTGTGCGCGGAGAGGGAACAGAGACAGACGGCTCGCGTGTGGCAAGAGTGAAGGTCCGCGCGAGAGATGGTGAGAGAACAGGAATCCTCGACGAGCCATGGCCGTTTGCTCGACCGATCTTCACCCTGATGGCGACCGTCCCGGCTGTGCATCTGTCATGGCGAGGGAGCACACAAAAAAAGCAGACGATCGGACTGCCTCGTGACCACAAGCGACTGCGTGCGAATGCCCGAAAAGGGGTGGGCACGGACGAGTTTGCTGACACAATTCGTCCAAAAACCACCCACTTCCGAGCATTTGCACGCCTATTACTACGCAACTTATTGTGAACATCACCGATACGAAGGTAACAATATTATTGTTAGATTGATGCAAAATCGAGGAAATTAAAACCGCACTCAAAACAAAAACGTTGCAACATACCAATTTTCTCAAGAATCGGAACGAATCTTGCTCAGACATCCCGACACCGCGGCCGTAAAATGCAGCGAAGTATGCCCGAGTCGTGCTGCATCCTGTGCGTCCTTTTTCTTGAGTTGTCCACGAAAAAGCTCCGCTAAATATCTGAAAAAAGCATTGGCCTAATGGTTAGATCATACATGCACAACAAGATAGTCAATGGCTTCCTTTGTACGACATAAGAGATGTGATGAGTGTTTACGAGGCTGTGGTCACAGTCGGTCGGCGGTCGAAAGCCGGCTGCTGTGCTCGGCACATCGGATGGCGGCTTGCCGTGAGATTAAGCCACGAACAGAAGGAAAGCGAAACTGGAATAGTTGGGAAAAGGAGGAAACCGAAGCGGGAGCAGGGTGAGCAATAGCAAAGAATCTGCGATCCCTCCGCTTCCCCATACTTACTTTTCTTTTGACTGAGGGAAGGAGGAGGGGGAAGTGAGTCTATGGGCTACTTTAACTCGATTTTTCGAAAAATGTATGCCGTGTATGTTGTCAGTATGCTCTCACCTGAATAGTAATCGTTACCAATGTGTCCCCACAGGTTCCTATTTTTGCC